>PISX010027463.1:0-23015 GCA_004024625.1 Mellivora capensis | reverse complement strand
GCCATTGCTGCTATAAACATTGGGGTACAGATGGCCCTTCTTTTCACCACATCTGTATCTTTGGGGTAAATACCCAGTAGTGCAATTGCAGGGTCATAGGGAAGCTCTATTTTTAATTTCTTAAGGAATCTCCACACTGTTCTCCAAAGTGGCTGCACCAACTTGCATTCCCACCAACAGTGTAAGAGGGTTCCCCTTTATCCACATCCTCTCCCAAAAAATCAGTGTTAAGGGATTCCTGGGTGGCTCAGTCAGTTAAGCAGCTGACTCTCAGTTTTGGCTCAGGTCATGATCTCCTGGGTTGTGAGACTAAGCTTCACATGGGGCTCAGAGCTCACGGGGAATCCGCTTGAAAATTCTCTCCCTTTGACCTGCCACCCCCATATGCATGCATGTGTGATCTCTTTCTCTCAAATAATAAAATAGATCTTTAAAAAATAAAATAAAAAATCAGTATGACTTAGCAAAGATAAATAATGAGATGTGATTTTTACCATTTAGTTAATTTTATGAAAAATTATTAACTTATCCTTCAGTGACAAGTTCACAGTCTTAAAAATAACATGAATCCCTAAATTTTTTAAATGGTATAAACACATGTTTTTAGTTATTTGGAATGAGTCTTGGTTCTAGTAAGCCCAGTGATAACATAAGCACATAAGCATGGCTGATTCTGTCACTTAGAATAGATTCTCAGTTAGGAGATTTATATAATAATTTAAAAATGGCCTATGTGGCAATTTCCAAGCCCCTTTAATTATCCCTATAGCAATCAACAAAGCATTGTCATTTCATTTAAGCCATTGCCCTAACCCTCTCAGACAAGAGCAAAGAATTTAAAATGTCATTAATATTCCCATCACAAAGACTTCCAAGATTTCATTACCTTCTGTTCCTTTCCTCTTGGTAGCTCTATAAACTGCACTGAATTGTGAAATCTGAAAAATACAAATGACACTTTCCCTGGAGTAGGGCTGCCAGATTGACCCAGTAAGAATACAGGATGCTTTTGCTGGCAGGAAGCTGAATAGGAAAACAGCATGGAAGGGCCTCAAAAAATGCAAAATGGAACAACTGTATGATCCAGCTGTTCCACTTCTGGGTATTTACCCAAAGAAATGAAAATACTAACTCAAACAGATTTATGCAATCCCATGTTCACTGCAGCATTATTTACAATTGCCAAGACATGGAAGCAACCTAAGTGTCCCTCAATGGATGAATGATTTTTCTAAAATGTGGTATATCTATACAACAGAGTATTATTCAGCCACAAAACAGAATGAAATCTTGCCATTTGTGACATGGATGGACCTTGATGGCATTATGCTAAGTGAAATAAGTCAGAGAAAGACAAATACTGTATGATCTCACTTACATGTAGAAACATTAAAATAAAAACAAAAAACAACCAAGCTCATAGATACAGAGAACAGATTTGTGGCTATAGAGTGAAGGAAGGGTAGAATGCATGAAGGTGGTCAAAATGTACAAATTTCCAGTTATAAAATAAATAAGTCCTGGGGATATGAGGTACAGCATGGTGACTATAGTTAATAACACTGTGTTGCCAATTTGAAAGTTGCTAAGAGAATATTACAAGTTCCCATTATAAGAAAAAAAATGTTGTAACTATGTGTGGTGACAGACGTTAACTAGACTTATTATAGTGATCATTTCACAATATGTAATATATTGAATAATTGTATTGTGCATCTGAAAATAATATACAATTGACGTTTGAACTGCATGGGTCCACTCATATGTGGATTTTTTTTTAATACATACAGTACAGCACCATAAAGAAAAGAAAAAAAAAAGAATGCAGGATGCTTGTTTCAAAATGAATTTCAGATAAATAACCAAAATGGTTTCAGTATAACTCTGCCCAAAATATTGCATGGGACACAGGCACATTAAAAAACTACCTGTGGTCTCTCTGAAATTCAAAGTTAACTGAGTGTCCCATCTTTCACCTGACAACCCTGCCTCATATCCCACCTTGGTCACCTGATAGGACAAACACACTGAGATCATGGTAATGGTGACGATGGCGATAGCATCTGATTTTTCTAAAAGGTTTATTAGAGGCCAAAAACAGTGAGCTCCTCTGATTGTATAATTTGGTATGATTTGCTTGAATTAATCAAAGTGAAACATTAATCTATTTTGTGTTTAAGTGTCTGAAAATTCATGCATTCATTATTAATTTGAGGTCCTGCATTTGCCAAACTTGTATCAAGCAATGCGGAAATGGTAGAGAAGAAAAGAGAGTGAAGTCTTCCTCCAGGAGCTTAAGCTAGTAGGAAAAAGACATCCGATAACACTCTCACAGATGCACAACAATGGAGAAAAGATGCAGGGCAGAAAAATAGCATGTCATGAGACAGTAAGCAAGGGGATCCTCTAACCAGGTGTAGCTGGGTGTAGGGAAGCCAGAGAAAGCCTCTCTGATTCTGAGACACGGAGTGTCAAAGAGCGCTGAAAGAAGAGTAGAGAAACCTGGCACATTCAATGGTCTGGAGAAGGCCAGCGTGCATCGGACATGTGAGTGAGGTGACAGGGCAGGAAATGACTCTGTAGAAACAGAGGCCAGACCATGTGGGGTCTTCTGAATAATGTTAAAGACCTGGGATTTTGTTTTAATGGTATGAAGAAGCCCTTGGAGGCCTTTCAGGAGTGTGGCGACATGATCAAAACTGCCTATTAAAATGCTCTATCCAGCTGCTGTGCGGAAAATGATACAGGAGGGAGAAATAGTACAATTGAGAAGAACAGGCCATTGAAGTAGAGGAGGCATGAAATGAGTCTTTAACTAGGATGGTGGTAGAAAGACAGAGAAATATTTTGGAACTAGAAATGACAGAATTTGTCATTGGATAGAGGTAAGGGGTGAAAAAAAGATGTCAAAGATGACTTGTTAGAGTATGTTGGGGTGGGGGACGTGAGGAAGAGGCAATCTGTGTTTGGCCCTGTGGAATCTGAAACACTTACATCACATTTACCCTCAGACCTAAGCCCAGCTTCCTGTATCTCCATCAATGTGAATCTGAAATAAAAAGACTGGAATCACGAGAATTGTCCTCGGGACTAAAGTATTCCACATTCAGAAATGCTTTACTTCATAGTCCAAACACAAGGGGAAGAGGAAATGTTACTCATCCAGGACAGAACCTTAAAAGTTTGGAACTCTCGGGAACCAATAAGCACTGAGATTTGAAAGAAGATAACGGCTGCCTTGCTCATAAAATGCCAACAAACGATCCCTGAAGAGATGTGTCTCCACTAAATGGAGACAAAGATTCAGATACAGGAATTCTTCGCATTTATTGACTTTCTTCTTGACAATTTGACAAGACAAGTTACAAAGAGTTTGCTTTTATAGCCAACTCCGTTTTAAGAACAGCAACCAGCAGTCTGGCTGACTGACTAAAACGACTAGTTAAACACACTCAAGGAGTTTTCCACCTCATCCTCAGCACTTCCTGTCATATTAACCATATGAACATGCACTTACATTGTTCAGTATTTGTGACCTCATTTTAATCTACATTGGAAAGTTTGAGGAAGAAAAGTGAATTAAATTCTCTTACATTTTTCCCTTCACGTATATCCTGAGACAGAATAATAACCCCACCTAGAGTTCATCGTAGGAAATTTTTCAACAAGGAGAGGATTATATGAAAATGAGCTCTAGAAAGAAATGGTTGAAAAATAGGACAAGGGTCCATTTGCGTGAGTTCCACATGTGTTGTTGGTGCTATGTGGTGTGGTATAAAAAGACCTTATTGATAGATATTTACATGCTTGGATATTCATGTAGATATCTGGGCAGAACCCTGTGAAAATGTGTCCATTATGAAATGAACAAAATGTATCTCTCTCCTTAGTATTCTTACATAGCACATTAAGGCATGCAGTGCTTTTTTAATATAACTGTCCCACATGGAAACATTTAAGAACTCTAATAGTGCATCTGCTAATGTCTTCATAGAGAGCAGCATGTTCAGTTGATTGTCTGAAATGAAAAGTGTCAACCATCACTGCAATTCTTGGAACTCAGATGTTAAAAGTCTGTAGTGTCAAGAATGGGCTCATTGTGGGCCGGCATATAGTACAGACTTCTACAAATGTTCCATTGTACTTCTGAGTCATGCTAATGATCCGTGCCTAATGGATCATGAAGAGCATTTTGAAGCCACCCTTTCCCTGAACATCATCAACTCTTAATACCTTGTCACAAAGCACCAGTGGTTGTCACAATGATATCCCCCAAGTGTGCCTTTCCCAATGCAACCATCAAATGCATTTGAAGGCTTTGAGAAACAAGCAGCAAAATTCAAGGGGAGTTCAACAGTGCATATCTGAGCTTTAAAAAAAAATAATAAACCTCAAGTAATATTTGAGAAATGGGCTTTTCACACTGGGAAAACTATGCTATTATGATTTGGAAATTCCATTTTTATCCAGCTGGGTTAAAAATAATAGCAACTAGTTATAGAGCACTGTTTAAGTTCTATGTTTCACGTGTGTCACCTTATTTACTATTACAACTTTCCCACAAGTACCATTATTCCCACTAATAGATAACCCTCAGTAATTCTTAAGAGACACTCTTCATTAAGTGGTAAAATAGTGATTCAAACCCAGGTCTCTGATTCCAGAGTGTGAGCTCCAAAGTCCCCAGTCCTACGCCATGATATGGAAACCTTAGAACTCAACAAATTTTCCAAAAATCCCGTAGAAATCATACATTTATTCATAAGGAGACTCCAAGGTTTTCTCAACTTTTTCAGTGAGAGGAGTCTTTTATTTTTTTTTAAGATTTTATTTATTTATTTGACAGACAGAGATCACAAGTAGGCAGAGAGGCAGGCAGAGAGAGGAGGAAGCAGGCTCCCTGCTAAGCAGAGAGCCCGATGCAGGGCTTGATCCCAGGACCCTGGGATCATGACCTGAGCTGAAGGCAGAGGCTTTAACCCACTGAGCCACCCAGATGCCCAAGAGGAGTCCTTTAAAGTAGAATTAAGAGAAGACAAAACTTGAAGTTGGAAAAATTGGGTTCACATCCCATCTTTGTCATCGGTGTCCCATGTGACATTGGGCAAGTGATTCAACATGACAGTGTTTCTATGAGCAGCTCAGTGGGGGATGAGTAAATGATGTCATACCCATTTTTCAGCTGAACATACTAAATTCAACCCTGAATATGACTATATCTAAAAACTGTTGAAATGTCTTTATTTTGAGAGACTGAAAACACAAGTGTGGTGTCAAGTGGCACTCAGTTTCACCTAGATCACAAAGTTGAATAAGCCAGACTTTGCGGACTACACTGAGAGCAGTTTATTATATAATTGCCTTGGAAGGATCCCAGGTCCAGACCACACTCCCACAGGGGAAAGCAGGGTTTTCCTAAAGTGAAATGATATTTTGACTATCAGCCATCCTGGAAAGAGATCCTCTGGGGGCAATAAAAAAGACCCAGGAAAGGCCCATGAGAGAGGGCAAACTATTTCTCTTTCATTCAGTCTTAAGGACCCAGGTGAGTACATCTGGTATTTGGCCACACTGACACAGTTCCAGAAAAAAGCAAGCCCATTTGATGATCAGAGGCTGTGTCACTGCTATAAATTACTGCATGGCGTACTTCTCTTCCCTTATTATCAAAATTCCGTAAAATCTCTGCTCTGATCTATGACAAAGGGCCACAAACATTTTCTGTAAAGGGCCAGAGAGTAAACACTTTAGGCTCTGCAGGCCATGCAGACTCATCACAACCATTTAAGTCTAATATTCTAGCACAGGAGCAGCCATAAATACATAAACAAAGAATCGTGGCTGAGTTCCAATGAAACTTTATTTATGTATGCCGAAACTCTAATTTAATATAATTTTCACATGAAATATTCTTCTTTTTTTTCAACCATGTAAAAAATCCATTCTTAGCTCACGGTCCATACAAAATAACGGGCAGCAGGCCAGATGTGAACCATGGGTTGGAATTTGCCCTCTGCTCCAGGAAATTAAAGAGGAGAAGTAAGGCCGTCAAAAAGAAAGTGTGCTGGGAGCTAGTGCAACAGTCACCATCAGAAGACAGCCATGTTCCATGGAGAGCTGAAGTTCCTCCCACTTAACTAATCCCACAGCCACTGAATTTTAAGATGTCAATATAAAGGCAGCACTGTCCCCGACACTGCCGGAAATTGGTTATTGTAGATGTAAATCACCAGTGAGGTGCCTGGTGCACAGAACATACTTTGACAATACTTGATTCCTTCCTTCCTTCCTTCCTTCTTCCCTTTTGCTAATTTTGCCTTCGGTGTAAACATATATTTAATTCATACCTAAACTGTTGGGGTTTTTTTTTTCTTCTAATTCTGACTGATGGGAAAATATAAAAGCCACATCCTTATTATTTAAAACGTACAGTTAGGGGCGCCTGGATTGCTCAGTCATTAAGTGTCTGCCTTGGGCTCAGGTCATGATTCCAGAGTCTTGGGATTGAGCCCTGCATTGGGCTCCTTGCTCAGCAGGAATGCCTGCTTCTCCCTCTCCCACTCCCCCTGCTTATGTTTCTTCTCTCACTGTGTCTCTCTGTCAAATAAATAAATATTTTAAAAATAATAAAAATAAAAAATAAAAACATACAGTTATTATTAAATTTAGTAATGTTATTTTTGAGAGATTAAATTGTTCAAGACCTGTAAACAAGGGACAAAATAAAATATGACTATATACAAAAGATTCTTTGATGGTAGCCTCTGCTATTCCCCCCCCATATAAAAATCATGTCATGTGTGTCTTTTTCTCCACATTCCATGTACACCTCTGTGTGTGCATTCACACTCACATGTATGTGTGCCCTTCTCCAACTTTACATCTATGCATACTTTCAAATAAAAATTTTAATTAAATCCAATCATGTTTTGGATTAGCCAAAGAAGAGCCTTGTAGACATTAATCTAGCATAGAAAATCAGTACATCACAATTAGTAAAAGGCAATTGGAAAGGCTCCTGGCACTTTTTTTTTTTTTTTTTACTTCACACACATTCAGTTTGTTTGAACATAGAATAGTTTTGCTATTCGTTCCATCAGCCAGAATTCCTGAACCAATGAAGCCAACGGACACTAATGAAAAGGCATTTTTCATGTCCATTACATTTGACTCAACACCAGGTTGCTTAATGAATTACATTTGGGTTTCACCTTAGAGTTAATCAAATATTTAACATTTGGAACAAAAATATAGCTGCATTTGGTAGGTTAAGGGTGAGCCACAAAATGGCTTCTAGCAACCATTCTAGAAGAAGTGTGTTATAGGAAACACTAGTAAAAATTATCTAACCTAATAAACCAGTATTTTAGGCTAGAAAACCGAAGCCCAAGAGATCAAGTGGCATGCCTAAGATATCTAACTAGACTGTGATCTGGCACTCCTTTTAGCTGAACATTAGGCTCATTTGGAGAAGCAGAAAATGGGACTTGTTCCCTTTAGGATGGTCAAATCCTAGTTTTCAGAGATTGGCCCTCTTCTTGAACAGGTGTAGACTACACCTGACTTCTGGGTGCACGTGTTTCTGATAATTCCAATAAAATTTCTGCTCTAAGGGAAAGATCTGGATTTTAGCGCCACCCGCAGGTGGTACTGGGTTAAGCACCAGTATATCCAAGTGCAGGATTTACTCTTGAAGTTGCCAGCTTCAGCTAATTGCAGATGTAAAAGATAGGACTTTAATTTCGAAAAGAACAACTCATGGCAACAAGACCATAAAATGTATTCAGTGTGCTCCTTCCCTATCTGAAGACAACTGACCACACTAGAAAAATCAGATGGATAACATTTAAGGGTCTTTTCAAAAGAAAGGAAGGGAGAAAGAAAGAAAAAAGGGTTCTAATTTAAATGTAATTTAGGAAAATTAATACTTGGTTCTGATTTAGAAGTTGTTCAGGTTGGGTAATTGTAAAGCTCCTGTTGGAGAAAGAGCTATTTCTTTTTTTTTTAAGATTTTGTTTATTTATTTGTCAGAGAGAGGGAGAGAGAGCGAGCGAGCACAGGCAGACAGAGTGGCAGGCAGAGGCAGAGGGAGAAGCAGGCTCCCTGCCGAGCAAGGAGCCCGATGTGGGACTCGATCCCAGGATGCTGGGATCGTGACCTGAGCCAAAGGCAGCCGCTTAACCCACTGAGCCACCCAGGCGTCCCGAGAAAGAGCTATTTCAATTCAATTAATAAACTAATTTTTACAGCGGGCGCCTGGGTGGCTCAGTGGGTTGAGCCACTGCCTTCAGCTCAGGTCATGATCTCAGGGTCCTGGGATCGAGTCCCACATCCGGCTCTCTGCTCAGTGGGGAGTCTGCTTCCTCCTCTCTCTCTCTGCCTACCTCTCTGACTACTTGTGATCTCTCTCTGCCAAATAAATAAATAAAATCTTTTTAAAAAGCTAATTTTATAGCATTGTGAGGTGGAACTGATACAATAAACTGCATGTATATATTTAAGGGCACAATTTGATCAGTGTTGATACGTGCATGCATTCATGCCACCTTCATCACAATCAACATGATAAATATTTCCAAAGTGCCCAAAAGTTTCCTAGGTCTGCTTGCAATCCACTCTCCAACTCTGTTCCTAGACAACCACTAATTTTATTTTTTTTTTTTGTTTGCTTGCTTTTGTTTGGGTGGCCGGGGAATTGGTTGGGTGGAGAGGGCAATTTTTTTTACAAGTGTTCAGATGATCCTTTATCGAAATATTTTCCTTTGTGGTTCTTTTTTTTTCTTTTTTTTTCTTTTTTTTTTTTTGAGAGAGAGGGAGTGATGAAGGGGCAGAGGGAGAGAGAGAATCTCAAGCAGACTCTGTGCTGAACATGGAGCCCCACAGGCGGCTCAATCCCACGACCCCAAGATCATGACCTAAGCTGAAACCAAGAGTCAGAGGCCCAACCAACTGAGCCTGGCACCACTCCTATGTGGTTCTTAATAGCTGGGCATTCCCCTGCACCACTGCTGATGTTATCTATGACATCATGATGATGGCAGCCATCAATGTTTGCAGCCCACAGACTGGACAGTCGCCCCACAACTTCTCTAAGGGCTCCAGAAAGTTCTCTGGCTAAAGATCACTGCCACATCTTAGTCAATGATGACCATCTCATCAACGGTGTTATTTCCACTGTGCTGATGTTCTTCTCATGCTTTTCTGTCTCTAGGTGGTTCCTTAAAAGCTTGAATGTTCAGGGCAAAGGCAGAAGTTACCACCTTTGTCTGGGACTGACTGTTCTGAATGGTCAGGTGGTCTGTAGTCTTCAGACTCGTGCAATTACCCAATGCCTTGGCAATGTCCCCACCAAACGTTTTTTTGGACACATTTTGGTAGTCAGTGCAGATGAGGCACCGATTTCCCCACGGAGAAACTTAACAACTTTGATCTTGTTGGGGTTGAACTTGAGCAGTATGTTAAAGGCAGCTAGTATCAAATGAACCTAGATACTAGAAGACCAAAGAAAGTTGCAACTTGGCCTTCTCTGAAACAAAAACTGAAAACTGCTATTTTAGTATTTTATACTGTTACTATACATTTGTTTGCATTTCCTAGAATCTTCTAGAAATGAGATCATATAGTAGTACTCTTTTTTGTCTGAGTTACATAATTCAACATAGATGATTCCGAGATTCAACCATGCTGTTGCATATATCAATAGTCCATTCCTTTTTTTTTCTGAGTTTATTTTAAGACTATAGAAGATTTAACTTGAATTGGACCATAGGCCTAAATATTGACCTATAAAACTTCTAAAAGTAAATAGAAAAAAAATCACAGTGGCCTTGGCTTAGGATACCTAATATAGGACAAAAAAAGTATGAACTATTTTTAAAAAATCAATAAATTAGACTTGCATTGGATTTTCCTTGTCCCCTATGTCTTTTTCCACATTACCTCATTCCTGCTTCCTAATGTCACATCTCAAATAAACTAGTCACCCAAGTGCATGCCTGAGACTCTAGTGGGATAATTTGAGTTAAGACAGGGCCTCTGCCAAACACTAGGCTCAGTTCCAAGAAACAACATGTATTTTCCAAAGACAATGTCATATGTGTCACCCATATTAATTCAGCTGAAATGCTGGTTAGGTCAAAAAGGGATTCATGGGTCTATACGATGGTTCTGGAGAAGAATTTAAAGGAGAAAGCATGAACAGGGAGAACTAGGAGTTTCATTTCTGGTTTATTTATTTATTTATTTTTATTCTGTTTTTGATAAACTTTACCAGGCAGCATTTCAGTTCTTGAAAAGTTGGCTTTTAGATCTTGATTCAGCACTCATAAAAAGTTTTAGTTCTTGCCCTGGAAGACAGGGCTGCTGTGTTCCAACGATAATAACAGTGTGCCTTTATGACCTTCTGGCATTTAAATCTGAGAATTCCCTGGGAAAACAGTCCTTACAAACCCTGTAGGGCCTTCTGTTGGGGAACATTGATTTATTCAATTTGCTGATTTAGGCAGTATCTGGGATTAGAATGAAATATTCACAGATTTTCTGGATTTTGTTTTTATTTTGTTTTATTTCTAACACATTTATGCCTTTGCTCTTTTCAGGATTTGCAGAAAATAAAATGCCCTTATTTCTTCTCTCTGCAGCAGGAGCTCAGAAGAAAACAGAACATCATGAAGGTCTTAATATCCTGAATTCCTGAGGACGTGTTACCTCCTTTTCATTCACATTTTAGCAAGATGGGGAAAGGTCTTTGAAGGGAGAGGAGACACAAATCTAGACATAGAAATCTAATCCACTTTCTAAGTTTCCACGCAGATACTGCCCTCATGAACAAACCTTCTTAGATCTCCCCTTGACAATCTCAGCACTCTTTTCTCACTTTTAGAACCAGCTCTTTTAGTCCCAAAAAAGAGCAAGGCCAAGCCTGGTAGAAGAGAGTTTTCATTTCACTGCTTTCTGTAATCCCAGTTTATAACAACCTTTTCCATGAGCTTGGGATATATTTTTAATCGGAAATCTTATTTTCTGAGATTCGGGCGCCTGAATTCCTGATCTGTCTCTGGCATTAACTTAAAGTGTGACTTTTCCTCCTCTAGGTGTGTGAAACGAATCCCTTCCAGATGTTATAGTCCATGTCCATGATTCTGAGGGTAAAATGGGCTTTCACCACACTAGCACATCACAGGGCATATATTCAAATAACCTGTTTGAGATTCACGATCGGTAGACTTTAACAAAATATTTGCTAAGGGGTCCCCCGAGCAAGACACCAACAGTCTCTCTGTCTCAGTGTCTCTCTATAAAGCAGATGTAACAGAACACGAAGAGGTTGAAATGCGAACAACATTTCTCCAAATGAACCAGCTACCCAGTGATGCCAAATTATCTTCACCAACAGTTTGAAGAAATTTCTAAGGAGTCAATTAAGGCAATGTTTAGAGACAGAAATACTAAAAATAGTGACATTTTTGCTAGAGAGGATATCTTTAGCCAAAAAAAAAAAAAAATGGGGAACGCTTGTCACATCTGTGAATGTTGGTGTGTATTTTAAACTGTTGCATACTTAGTAATTTTTTAGGGTTACTGCAGTTGTAGATTATTAGAAGGCGTCTAAGTGCTTAAGCAAGGGACAAAATGATGTTGGCATTATATTCCACAACTGCCAAAAGTTCTAGTATTTTGGAGGACCTTTAAAAGAAGCACCAGAGAGTACTTATGACTGCCCCCAGGCTTGTTCTACTTTTCTACCAACACTCCCAAACGAAAGACACACTCTCACTCGCTATAACCCAAGGAGTCACTGTATCTTGAGTATAGATACAAAGCCAAAACTTACATCGCAGACTTTGATCATGAGGTAAATTTTTCATCATTCAATTCTCTATTAAATATTGTACCACTAATTATATTCTGAAGTGTCACAGCTCACTACGCTTTTGGGTTTTAGTTTTTTGTTTGTTTGTTTGTTTGTTTGTTTTGAGGGGCAGTGGAAACTCCTATATTTGAAAAGGAGAAAAGGAAAGAAATCTTTGTGCATGTATGTATATGAATCTGAATGTTATTCTTTGTACTCTAAATGCCTGGCATCACCTGAGAATATTCTAGATGCTGTTATAACTCTAGAAGAATTAATTATGCCTTAGGAGTTAAAATAAGTCAGGTTCAATCACAGAAACACACACCCTCATGCCCTTAATATATCTAAATCAATGAAGCAAATGAACGAAAAACAGGGAGGACAGACTTTAAAATGAAGCAGACCAGGTGCCTGGGTGGCTCAGTCAGTTAAGCGTGGGCCTTCAGCTCAGTCATGATCCCAGGGTCCTGAGATTGAGCCCCGCATTGGGCACTTTGCTCAGAGGAGAGCCTGCTTCTCCCTCTCCCCCTGCCTGCAGCTCCTCCTGTTTGTGTTCTTTCTCTCACTATCTCTCTCTCTACATGAATAATAAAATAAAATAAAGCAGACCTTAACTGGAATTCTGATCTGCCACTCACTTAACATGGCCAAAAGTCCTATTTCTAGCATTCTGCTTCCTAGGTTTAAATCCTTATTCTGCTATTAGAAAACTGTGTGACAAATTACTCTACCTCTCTCAGTCTCTAATACCCCATTGCAAAATGGAGGCCAAAATAGTGCCTATGTCATATGGCTGTTCTGAGACTCAATATATAACATATGTGAAGAGCTTGGGAGGGAGGAGGTGCCTAGCACATAATTAGAACTCAATTAAATATTAGTTCTTATTATAATTTTAATTAACTAGTTCCATGACCCTTTGCAAGTTACTACTCTTCTATGCCTCAGTTTTCCCCTCTCTAAAATAGGTATAATGATATATGATAATGATAAAGACTGAAGTGAGACAGCGGATGGGGAATCATTCGGGACAGTGCCTGGGTAAGGAGGCCCTACCTAGTTCAGTCATGGGGTAGAATGTCAGCTGAGTGTCCCAAGTTTAATGGTCACTAGTCAAGAAATGCCACACACTTTGAAGCAGCCAAAGGTGGGAAGGCCAGAGGTGGTAGCCAGTTTTATTTATTGTCAAGGTCAGCACATTCATCAACTCTCCTCATTAAAATTTGCCAATTAATGAGTAGTGGCATACTCCTTAGCAAAGGTCAGCAGCAACCTAAGCAAACTTATCAAAAATTCAAAGAGGTACAGAGTTTGGGAAAAGTTCATTCTTCCCTTAATTAACGGATCTAATTACAATCCTGACATAACAAAATGCAAAATGCGCTCTTCAAAAGACATCGAGTCAAAGGTGTAACAGCCCAGATGACCTTCTCCTTTGGTACAGGCTGACCCAAATGTAGGGGAGGGAGGAGGAGGGAATCTTAGCATACCGTCAACAGGGTTGATGAAACAGCTCTTCAAGAAATTAAAGCACACCAGAATCCCAGAGCAACAAAGGCATTGAAAGGAAATAAAAACGCTCCCACATCCTGGGATGTGGGCGAATAGAGAGTTAAAGGTTTTCACTAATCTCACTTCTCAGCAGACGTGAAAGCATTTATTTGGTGACCTTTCCTGACTAGTTATGAATAGCACTCTAGCATCCTAAAGCATCCGGGTCTGCGATTGTTGTCTCATTTAGATAAAGCCTGAAGTACAATAAGATAGAATGGATATGCTGGGCTTATTAAATTGTTTCTGAAACAGCAGATCCAGAATTTTAAACCAGCTACCATCAACCAAAGGCCTAGAGGAAAGGCAGGCTGACCTCCCGCTGACCCACTCAGAGAACTACAATCCTGAGGCGGCAAGCTCGGTTCGTCACAAGACCTGCGACCAGCTTCACAGGAGACGCCAAAAACCCTGGCCACTTCAACTTGCGATTCGTTACATGAAAATGAATAGAGAGGGACCATTAAGTCTTGGTGCTTCTCAACAGTTTCAAGGGTGTTGAAAACTTGCAGACAGCAAGAGGGTTTTCCACACAGAGTGGCTCAAAAACTTCTTCAGGAGTTCTGAAGTGAAAAGCACACTCAGATTACAATAAACACATCATAGAATATGATTAATCTGGAATGAGAAACTGATGTCAAAGAAGAGAAACGTGTCAGGGTGCCTGGGTGGCTCAGTCGGTTAAGCAACTGCCCTCAGCTCAGGTCCTGATCCCAGGGTTCTGGGATCGAGCCCTGCATTGGGCTCCCAGCTCAGCATGGAGCCTGCTTCTCCCTCTCTCTCTGCCCCTTCCCCCTGCTCATGCTCTCTCTCTCTCTCTCTCTAAAATAAATAAATATTTTTAAAAAAGAAGAGAAATGTGACTTGCCTGAGATCAAATAGAAAGGTAACAATACAAAAATCTGCAGCCCACCCTTGGCAGGGTCAAGTGTGGTATTTCTGCCCATTCCATCATTCCTTTATTGAACAAATATTTATTGAGCATCTTTGATGTGCTGGGTCTTGTTTGGTCACTGGGATATGGTTGTGTATAAAGCAGATATGACCCTATTCCTCATGAAGCTCATAATCTAGCAGAAGAATATCAACAATAAACCAACAAATAAGTAAGCAAGAAAAATGCTTCACATCACATGAGAGTGACTGGGTACCTATTATGGCTGAAATGACTAGAAAACCTCTCCCTGAAAGGTGACATTTCAGCTGAGACCTGAATGACACAGAGGGCCATCCATGTGAAGACCAGAAGAAAGAGGATAAAAGAGACTAGTGGGTACAAAGACCCAAGGCTGCTTAAGAACATCAAGAAGACCAAGGCCTCTAGATCCAAGAGGGGGAGGAGGAGAATGGTACGAGCTGACACAGGGGCAACAGGCTATGGGCAGGTAATATAGGACTTTATATGTGCATAAGGTGTGTGAATTTTGTTACAAGTGCTATAGAATTCACTGGAGGGTCTTGGGCAGAGGAATGCTCTGAATTCCTTTTTAAAAAGATCGTCCCGGGGGCGCCTGGGTGGCTCAATGGGTTAAAGCCTTTGCCTTCAGCTCAGGTCATGATCCCAGCATCCTGGGATGGAGCCCCACATCGGGCTCTCTGCTCGGCGGGGAGCCTGCTTCCCCCTCTCTCTCTCTCTGCCTGCCCCTCTGCATACTTGTGATCTCTGCCTGTCAAATAAATAAAAAATAAAATCCTTAAAAAGATCATCCTGGCATACATGTCGAGACTGGATTAAGGGGGCAAGGGGCAGTCCGGCAAGCAGCTTGCAGCAGGGGACCAGGTAAGGGGTGAGAGTGGGGGTGTCAGTGGAGATGGAGGTAGGATCAACAGAACTTGCACAGGAATCGGCTAAATGTGGGAAGAGGTGAGACGAGAGGAGAGGAGCACCACCGTCGCAATTGGGACATGAGTGATTGCGTGAGAGGTGATGGCTGTTATAGGACAGGAAAAGTAGGCCAGGGGAAAGAAGTAAATGCAGGGATTAGAAATAGTTCTTTTTTGCCAAATTTGAAATGCCTATTAGACACTCACGTGAGATACCAGCTAGATCACTGAATACAAAAATATATAAATTTGGGTTTCTGGGAAGATGCTGGAGATTGAGGCATCGTCCTCAGAGATGCTACTAAAAGTCACAAGACTGGATGAGGTCACCCGGGCAAAAGGGAGACGTTTTCCAAAGGAGCAGCCCACCCGGCTCCTGACAAGGAGGAGCCCTGTGCTTTTCCCCTCGCACGCGGCAGCTCTTTGACAGTACTCGAGAACAACAAAGGACAGGAGGCAACTCTCGGCACCCTTGGACACGCAGCAGGTTGGACTTGATGCCTCTTCCCTGTAATCAAAAGGCCCTCAGAGGTGAGATGCGGAGACGCACACTTCCTGTGATGTGCTGCAGAGTGAACCCTGGTCCCTCACTCAAGTCCTTCATAAAGAAAAAGGAAAAAAAAATCAATCCGCTTCCACAAAACTGTTTTACTTACTGTGCACGTAAGGAGGAAAAAAGCCGTGGCGGCAGCAGCAGCAACAGCAGCAGCGAGCAGAGGCACTCTTCCGGGAGAGCCTGGTGTGAGGCTGCCCCCTTGTGCCCACCAATACTTATGACCCACTCAGCGACCCAAAATCAACTTGAAGCTGCTGCCTTTATCTCCTCTCAACTTTGCTCCCTAAGTAAGCACCGTGTCCTAGAAATCAGTCCCATGCATCCCCATTACATGAACATAGATAAGGGAATAGCGCCACATGACTTTAATTACCGAAAGGTCAAAAGGTGGGCTTTTTAGGGGCATCTGGGTGGCTCAGTCCAGTTACACATCGGACCCTTGATTTTGGCTCAGGTCATGATCTCAGGGTGGTGCAGTTGAGCCCTGTGTGGGCCTGCATGCTGGACATGGAGGCTGATTGAGATTCTCTTTCCCTCTGCCCACCCCCCACTGCCCACTTGGGCTCTACCTCTCTTAAAAAAAAGAAAAAGAAAAAACACAGCTGTCAGAGGTCTCCTAGTTGAGTGTCAGATTCTTGATCTCAACTCAGGTGTTGATCTCAGAGTCGTGAGTTCAAGCCCCACACTGGGCTCCACAATGGGCGTGGAGCCTACTTAAAATAAAAAATTATAATAACAATAACACATCTTTCCCCATTGTACAAGGCATAATTCTCAAACAATGATATTGATGGCTTAACAGATTCAGATCCCTCATGGTCTGTTAAGATACCACTTGATGTGGGGCACCTGGGTGGCTCAGTGGGTTAAAGCCTCTGCTTTCGGCCCAGGTCATGATCCCAGGGTCCTGGGGTCGAGCCCCACATCGGGCTCTCTGCTCCGCGGAGAGCCTGCTTCCTCCTCTCTCTCCCTGCCTGCCTCTCTTGTCTACTTGTAATCTCTGTCTGTCAAATAAATAAATAAATAATCTTTTTTAAAAAAAAGATACCACTTGATGTGGCTTTGGGTCTGATTAACTAGTGGCTAGATTTGGGTTCCCCTGAAAGCAGGGCCTGAGACAAGGAGTTGAGTGCAGATGATTTCAGAAGCAGCAGTATGGAAGGATGAGAATAGGGAAGGAGGGAAAAAGAGAGATGGGTCATTGAGCTATTTACTTCTGAGTCAGCAAGAGCTCAAAACCACCAGGGAACTTCTGAGCACCTCTGCAGAAAGACCTTCAGAATTGTCAGCCTGAAGGACAGAATTGTCCACCTACAAATTTCAACCAACTCTCACTCCCCATTGGTGAAGGACTGTTCTCTTGCATGCCTAGGCTGAGCCTATAAGAAGTAGACTGTCCTTTGCTGGCTTTAGAAAAACCTCTAGGTCAGAAAACTAGAAAGAGACCATAGCCTACGTGCTTGAGGTGGGATGGGGACATGGACAGGAACTGCCCACCTCAGCTGAGCTGAAAAAAAATGGGTTGAGGGAACAAAATGAAAATGGGAATTTGAAAAGATATACTTGCACCCCTACAGTTATTGCAACATTATTTATAATAGCCAAGGTACAGAAGCACCCAAGTGTCCATTGATAGATGAATGGGTAAAGATGCGGTGTGTATATATACAGTGGAATATTACGCAGCCATAAAAAAGATGCCTTGCTATTTGCAACAACATAGAAAGGCCTAGCAGGTATTATGCTAAGTGAAATAAGTCAGTCAGAGAAAGACAAATACCATACGATTTCACTCATATGTGGAATCTAAAAAAAAACAAACCAAACTAATAAAAATCAGAAAGAGACCCAAAAATACAGAGAACAAACTGATGGTTGCCAGAGAAGAGGCGTATTGGGAGGATGGGCTAAATGGATAAAGGGGACTGGGAGGTACAGGCTTCCAGTCACAGGATGAATAAGTCACAGAAATAAAAGACACTGCATGTTGGGGCGCCTGGGTGGCTCAGTGGGCTGAGGCCTCTGCCTTCGGCTCAGGTCATGATCCCAGGGTCCTAGGATCGAGCCCCGCATCGGGCTCCCTGCTCAGCAGGGAGCCTGCTTCCTCCTCTCTCTGCCTGCCTCTCTGCTGACTTGTGATTTCTCTATCAAATAAATAAAGAAAATTAAAAAAAAAAACACTGCATGTGAATATAGTCAATGATATTGTAATAGCAATGTATGGTAACAGATGGCCATTATACCTGTGAGCACAATGTAACATATAGTGCAGTTGAACCGTATGTTGTACACTGGAAACTAGTATAACATTGTATAACGACTATACTTAAATAAAAAAAAAATTTAATGAGGGGATGTGGCCTGGGCATGATAGGCATCTGTGTCATCCTGGAAGATTCTCATCCCAAATAACGTGAGAAGCCGTGTTCTGTAGAGGACAGGGCACCATATTCGCCATTTGTTAGCTGTGTGAGCTTTGGCAAACTTCTTCTCCCTCCAAACCTTAATTTCTTCACCTATAAAGCAATTATAATGGTAATAATTAAGCACTCTTCTAAATAATAAATTTGTTAATCCACGTGAGGTGTTTGGTGCAAGAAGAAAAACACATTAAGCTGCTCTAGTATTGTTAATAAATTAATCATTAAAATAGTGATATCTTATTTGCCTTCTAAGTCTCCAATTTTGGTTCACATTTATTGACCCCTTTTTGGTCCTGCTATTACTTACTAGCTTCTGTTTATTCAGACACGTGATAGCTGCCTCGGCTTGTTTCTTTTCCTCCTTCTTCTTTCCTAGCAAATATCTTTTGAGCCCTAACTATGCTCCGGACATTGTCCACACCTTACTCTATAATTTTGCTTTGCTTCTCAGATTGTATTCAGCCTTCTTATCTGAAGTACTGGAAATTCAGTTTGCATAAATATTGCCTGCAAATAACCCATGTCCCCCACCATACAAATGCTTTAAAGTCTTGCCATGTCGTGCTGGAAGTAGAACAAATAGACCAGAACTCATGTATAAATGAGCATTGTTCCTCATTTTTTTTAAGATTGTATTTATTTGTTTGACACAGAGAGAGAGAGAGAGCGAGCACAAGCAGGCAGAGCAGCAGAGGGAGAAGCAGGCTTTCCACCGAGCAGGGAGCCCAATGCGGGGCTCAATCCCAGGACCCCAGGACCACGACCTGAGCTGAAGGCAGTTGCTTAACCGACTGAGCTACCCAGGCGCCCCAAGCACTGTTCCTCTTAAAGTGTTACCTTGCAAGGTTTCACAATTCACCTCTCTCCCTCCTCCACTCTCTGTATTTGGGGAACAATACAGAGTTGGCATATTATTTTTAAATAGTAGAGGATGCAAAAATAATTTGTTTTGTTTGTAGGCATTTGCAACAACAAGGAGTACATAACACTAATGACCACATCTCATCCTTTTACAAACCCCAACCCACACCTGACCTAGTAACCTTTCTGTAGTAAGTATATAATAAGTGTTAGCTATTTATTCATCCATTTATCAAATATTTTAAGTACTCATTATATGCTAATTGATGTATTAAGAGCTGAGGAAGGACACAAAGGTAATTACAGTATGATTTATGATGTCCAGACCATTATGGTCTAACAAAGAAGATAATATTAAAAGTCTCTATAAAAAGATCTTAGAAGAGTTTTAAACAAAACAATTAACAAAACTGAGCCTTCAGCTCAGGTCATGAAGCCCAACTTGGGACTCAATCCAGGACCCCAGGATCATGACCTGAACTGAAGGCAGATGCTTAACTGACTGAGTCACCCAGGCATCCCTCATATGAGATTTTAGTAAACAAAACAATTCATTTAAAAGTGTTAATTTTTTTCAGTAAGTAGAAAAATAAATCATACCACCATCTTAACACTAAAAAGAGATCTAGAGGGACGCCTGGGTGGCTCAGTTGGTTAAGCAGCTGCCTTCGGCTCAGGTCATGATCCCAGCGTCCTGGGATCGAGTCCCACATCGGGCTCCTTGCTCGGCGGGGAGCCTGCTTCTCCCTCTGCCTCTGCCTGCCACTCTGTCCGCCTGTGCTCGCTCTCTCGCGCGCTCTCTCTCTCTCTGACAAAGAAATAAAATCTTTAAAAATAATAATAATAAAAAAAAATTTAAAAAAAAATAAAAAGAGATCTAGAGATGGCCAAACAGAAGAAAAGATCTCCCCAGCCATTAAGATCAAGGTAATTTGGGACAAGGGAAAGAATGCACCAAAGCTCCTTTGTATTCAGCTTTAAAGATTTTATTTATTTATTTGACAGAGAGATCACAAGTAGGCAGAGGCAGGCAGAGACAGAGGGGGAAGCAGGCTTCCTGCTGAGCAGAGAGCCCGATGCGGGGCTCGATCCCAGGACCCTGGGATCATGACCTGAGCCGAAGGCAGAGGCTTAACCCACTGAGCCACCCAGGCGCCCCTGTATTCAGCTTGAACAATAACCACTGCCTGTGAGGCACTGCTCTTGGAGAATGGATGAAAGGAACATGGATTGAAAGCTGGGGGATCAGTTAGGTGACTATGACAGTGATTTAGGTAAGAGGGAATGAAGGTCTGGCAATGATACCAGAAAGGGTAAAGAAGAGGAAGCAGATCTGAGAGATTATGCATTACCAAAACTTTAAAAAGAACTATATGATCAAGATCAATTGAACACGGAAATAAGTTACAAGCTGAGAATATCTCCTAAGTTTATTTATAATGTGGACAAGCGGGTGAAATGCCTTTTCCTGCATGTGTTTGCATGCCACTGTGTATTGAGAGGTAAGAAGTAATGGCAAATGATGAGTTTGGTTTTCTTGAGTTCAGGAGTATTCAGAACACCCAAAAGAAACTATTTTAGTACAACTGACCATCAGCATGTCCTACTGACAGCTGTGCTATTTTAAATTTAAGAAGGACTTTTCTAACACTTGTAAGAACAGTTTGAATTTGCAGAAAAAGGGGGAGTTGTTTCCCTCCATAAATCTGAATAAAAAGTTCTTACTATTACTCAACTCATGGAGTTTTACTACTAACTAACTCTCATCTCCTTGAGAGTAGACACTCTGTCTTCTCCTCTCTGTATCTTTAGAACCTAGAATTTGTACCTGGCTCAGAGAAGGAATTCAGGAAATATTTGTTTAATTAACTAATTAATTAAGGTTAAACTAAATCTCTATCCTATTCCCAAGAGTCTACATGACTACTGGAAAGGAAGCCAAGCCTGTAAATCAAGATCTTGGGTACAGGAAAAGAGAAAGAGGTATAGAAATAATCTTTCCAATCTCACAAAAGCAGGTGACATCTCCAGAAGACAGCCAATCATTTTCTCCTACACACATCACTTACCCACTTTATTTCCCATGTGGAGTCTTAGACCAGAGATGAGCACTTGTTTTGAAGAGGGAAAAGGAGAGGAAAGAGAAAAACTACCACAGCTCCCACTGGCTTTTTAACTTATTAGTTCCAGACATTTATGAAATCTAATTTTGTATCCTTTTGCTACTCTTATACCCTTCTTTGTTTTGATTTAAACATGCCTGAAGAGTATTCACTCCTTGAAACCAAATGGTTACTGAATTTAGCGCATAGTGGATATACATGCTAATGAAAATGAAGGAAGAATAGAAGAAGGAAGGATGGAAGGAAAGGAAGGAAGGAAAGAAAAGGAGGGAGAGAGGGAAGAAGGGAGGAAGGATTCTTTACAAAGACTGGTTTTCATGGATGAAACTCTGTAAGCCCAATGAATGCCATTTTTTTCCCCAAAGCAAATACTTCCAAATATTCTACAGAGAAATTCACTTGGTTCCAAACCTGAAGACCAGCAGCAACATTTGAAAAAGTAAAGATGGCCCAAATTTTAGGTTGGTGATACATCTGTTCCTAAAGGGTGACCCAGTCACTGAGGGAGTGAATCTGATATGAGAAAATATAAGGGATATGAACTGGCTACTCATTCCTGGCCACAGCCTATCGCTGTTTAGGGAAAATAGAAAAGAAAGAGAGTGGCCATGGGAAAAACTGAATGCTGAATTAGGTAGATAAGGATTTGAAATGAGCCTGAAGAATGAGCTGATTCATAACATCCACGGAATAGATCACTTGGGATACTCTACTAAGACAATGCCAACTCAGAGATATCTAAACACAGAGTTAAAACTCACTTCAAAAAAAAACTCACTTCCCATTTTTACTTCTATTAGTTAAAAAATGCAGCTTGAAATTTTGAAAAATATCCATCATCAAAGAATTCTCTGGAGGAGTGGGAAAATCACCTGTCTCCAGCTGGTACTTTGCTCTGTTAATGATTTGTATGTATGTGAACAAAAGGTTCAGTGCTCCTATTAATTACCTAAAAAATGATTAATCTCCTTTTCGACTATGGAATTAAGGAATCAAGAGGTAGATCACCTTTAAGACTTCTCTGTATCATGGATACCAGAAATAAGTATCATTCCTTGTGCACTCACCATGTACTTTCCCCCCTTCTTTGTCCTGCTACCATTCTGCATGCCCACATAGCAGAATAAGAAAAGACGAAATTCACATTCATCTTGTTTTTGCTCAAATCCTAGAGGTGGAACTGATGGGTCACAAACTTTCTAAGGCAGAGCACATGTGTAGGTAATCACACTCTTTACTTCACCATCACAATATCCCCTTCTTCCTATATTCTCCATATTACTCCCTAAAGATGCAC
This sequence comes from Mellivora capensis, assembly GCA_004024625.1. NCBI lineage: Eukaryota > Metazoa > Chordata > Mammalia > Carnivora > Mustelidae > Mellivora > Mellivora capensis. The sequence goes on along the minus strand of PISX010027463.1, from coordinate 526 downwards.
TTCACCTGTATTTGCTACAGAATCCTCAAAATGTCCTCAGCATTTGTTTATTTATTTTTTTTAATTTTTATTTTTTATAAACATATTTTTATCCCCAGGGGTACATGTCTGTGAATCGCCAGGTTTACACACTTCACAGCACTAACCATAGCACATACCCTCCCCAATGTCCATTACCCCACCCCCCTTTCCCGACCCCTTCCCCCCAGCAACCCTCAGTTTGCTTTGTGAGATTAAGAGTCACTTATGGTTTGTCTCCCTCCCAATCCCATCTTGTTTCTTTTCTTCTTTTTCTGCCCCCCCAGTCCCCCATGTTGCATCTCCACTTCCTCATATCAGGGATAACATATGATAGTTGTCTTTCTCTGATTGACTTATTTCACTAAGCATGATACCCTCTAGTTCCATCCACGTCGTTGCGAATGGCAAGATTTCATTTCTTTTGATGGCTGCATAGTATTCCATCGTGTATATATACCACATCTTCTTTATCCATTCATCTGTTGATGGACATCTAGGCTCTTTC
>PISX010027462.1:0-22853 GCA_004024625.1 Mellivora capensis | reverse complement strand
AAAAAAAAAAATATATATATATATATATATATATATATATATATATATATATATGTATGTATTTGTCAGGAAAAGAGAGTGAGAGACTGAGAGATGTAGATAACAGATGTAAGCCGTGTTTGATGCTCTAAACCTGAGTGTGTCCAATTACCTGCTTCCTTCTTAAGTTGAAGTTCAGCATTTCTCTGGAGGCTGTGACAATTACTGAGGTTCATTCCCACTGAACACAAGTAACCAAAAAAGATACTCTGAAATATTGCTTTGCCATTGACAATTTACCAGGTGCTTTTATATGTTTTTTTATTTTTCTTTTTAGTTCTCACAACTTTTTGAATTAGCTCTCATAATGCCAGAGTTTCACACGACAAAGTGTTTCTTTCTCCAATTACACAATTCCTTCTCCAATTACTTTTCCTGACTTGGCATGTCATTTCTGTCAGACTGATTATTCCACGAATAATTACCATTTGGTTGCCCTTGTAATAACCCATGAAATTCTCGAGATATCTTTTGTTTTCTCTTTCTTTGAGGAGTATCCCGAGACCCTTAGATAGGGTCACCAGTTCCTCATCTCCCCAGTCCTTCAGGGTCCTCATACCCCACCTACGGTAAATAGTTTTAAGGTGGATTACGGTTACCAGTGTAAGGATAGCTTATCACCAAACCATTAAAAGACATAATTTCTACCAAGGGAAGAAGATGGTCATTTTCATTACAGAAAATCTTCATAATTGGCGTTTCTATACTTGCCGTGATTTGCTGGTGGTTACCCTTAATGTTAGAGGCTACTAAGCTCACAGCCATGCAGGCGGAGCAGACAGCATCGGGTGCGAGCTGTGAGGCCAGAAAATCACATGATCAGAACAGATTCTGAACCCCAGACTGCTTTATCTACTGCCAGGACATTCTGACTTTCAGCAGAAATAGGACCATCATTTGCTCCACAGCCCCAAAGTCACATGCAATCCCCATTTTCACACAAATATTTCATATTAGAGAAACCCCTCCAGAGCCCCAGAGCTCACACAAGCTTCTTTCAAAGTGACAGATGACCCTCTGCCCCACAGAGACAGATTTCATGGACTGCCTCAGTGTTAAGTTTCAGACAGAGCATTCTGTGATGAATTTCACAACAGTTATTTTGCAGCTCACAAGGCTGATAGCCAGACAGCGGTGAGCAGCTTTGACAACAAATTCCTAGCCTTGGGTTCAGCAGTCCGGACAGCAACCTAGTTGAATGTCTCGTAGACATCTTCCCCGCCTTGGTGGCTGATAGGTGGCAGATCATTAACTTGCCAGCCTGACAAACACGGGAACGATCATCCGAAGACTGAGATTTGGAATAGCGTATTTTTAATGTTAGTTAGGGACTTTTAAGAGCAACTGTTGGAACTGACCGTGACACTAAGACGTTAAGAGCTCTGACCTAGAAACACCAACAGCCTCAAGTCAGTTCTCTAACCCAAATGTCTCTATTCCCGGGCAAAAGTCAAGAGCCTCGGCTTTCATAAGTCTGTACCTTCAGCACTTCCAGAACACTCAGCATCAGATAGGCACCCACTCCGTATCCCACCAGACCCCAGGGAAGGGGAGACGATGAGTCAGTGTTCACTAAGCCTTTTCCTGTTGTATTCATCTGCCGCCTCATTCTTTTTTTTTTTTTTTTCATTCAGTCGTCAGTATTTATTCAGCCTCTACGATATGTCAGTGTCTCAAGCACTGGTTATCAAGGGGCAAATAAGATCAAACCAAGTTCCAGTAGCAGTCACAAATTGTGAATCCTACAGTCTAGTGGAGCCCTGGTGAGTGTGTGTGAGCACGCACGTCTGCGTGTGTTTGTGCACATAAAAGTGCTAGAAAATGATACTAATAGGTCCCAATGGGCTAGATAATGTTGGGCTTTATATGCCATAGATGAGAAATGCCTGGATTTTTCTAAGTTTGGAAGCTAATGAAGGGATTTGAGCAGAAGTATAACATTACATTGACTTTTCAGAAATATCTCTTTGGCCACACTGTGGAGAAAGGGAAAGCACAGAGGCAGAAAAAGACCCGTGGAGAGCTTGAGAGAGCTGAAGGTACTTAGGACTCAAGTGAGAGTGGCGGACGTGACCGGAAGCTGACCAATTCTGGACCAATTTTGAAACTAGACCTGAGTGGAGCAAATAAGGGGTTTGAGAAACCATTTATGAAAGACTCCTAAATTGTTGGTCCAAGCTGCTGGATGGCTTCTGAGATTAGGAGAACTGGAAGGAGCAGCAGCCAAGAATTCTGTGTTAGCTTCAGAATTATGGGCTGTCTTTTAGGTCTCCGGTGGAAGGATCACACTGGCAGTTGGTCAGAGAGAGGTTGGGAATGATCTCACAATGAAAGATTGATCCTTCTGCCACACAGGTGATATTTAAAGGGAAGGGATTAGGTAAGATCACTTATGGAGTGAAAGACAGTAGAAGAGAGGTCCGACGCCTGAACTTTGGAGAACTCCAACCATGAGACCAATGAAGAAGATGACATACCAGAGGAGACAGAGACAAAATGAAGTAGGAGGAGCACTAGGATAGTGCTTCTTATTCATATTCTTATCAGTCACAGGAATCACTGTGGGAAGAACACAGCTGGGTTACGGGCAGGACGAAGTTACCATAGTTCATCTAGTCTAAAATGCACTTTCTCGGGCACATTTTACATCTCTGAAATCAAACGCATTTTATAATTGATGGCAGCTTCATACTGTGTCACAGTTTGATTGGCTGATCTTTAGTGTCAATAAATAGAATAATGCGCCTTGCAGTTAATTGATGCTGTTTTAGATTTAATGAAATTTATTCTGATGACTCTACAACAGAGCACACACTTGGAGAAATTAATATAACTCCTCTCTCTCACACACACACATCATTAAGTACATTAAGAATTTGAATACTCTTTCTTGGCAGTTCTTGAGGATCTCATAAGGGAATTCTATTTTCTTAACATAAAATAATAGGAAATGAATGAATCCCTACATGTGATATTTGAAAAGGAGGATACTCTGAAGTCACATTGTGTATTATCTACATGTTTCTTATTACATGCCAATCTATAATTTTATGATGAATATATTACATTCAGGTTACAAATCCATACAATGATAATTCATTCCTCAATCTATTAAGCAAATGAATTTGAAATATTCTTGTAAGTTTCACAATGAATAATAATTTGATAGAAAGCAATAGAATACTTTCAAATTGCTATAAATAAAGGAAAATTGTGGCCATGAAAGAATGCTAGCAATTAATAATTGCTTTTTATTCTTTTTAAGAATTTATTTATTTTACAGAGAGAGAGCACAAGTAGGGGAAGCAGCAGAGGGAGAGGGAGAAGCAGGCCCCCACCCTGCTGAGCAGGGAGCCCGATGCAAGGTTCCATCCCAGGAACCTGGAATTATGACCCAAGCCTGAAGCAGACACTTAATGGGCTGAGCCAACCAGGTGCCCCAAGAATTGCTTTTTATAGTAAAAACTGACACCAAAGTTTATTTCAAATTATACAGCCATCCAAAGTTCTTGTGTAACTTTGAGGAGCAAACAACTCATTATTTTACCAAAGAGTAGTGAGTTGTTACAGTGCATATAGTCATTGTACAGTAGCTATGCAGAAATTGTTTTTGTAGTCTAGCAAGCTGATGTTAAATATTGAAAATAATATTGAGGTTAAATATTGAAAAGGTCATCAGCAAATATGCTAGGTGTATGGATATGGAATGTACCAGTGTATGCAACCTATCACTGTTATTGATAATTTTTAAATGATGGTAATCAAATAGAGTATTGCTTGATCGTAACTGCTTTATAATTTTCGTATAGGTTGTTTTAATCACCTTATTAAGTTGTTATTCTGTTTTAAAGATGAAGATGAACTATTATTCTGACTTAACATTTTGTAAAAAAGTATTCATGTCAGTGTCACTAGGTTGTTCAGTTGCAATAATGAGTCAAAGATCAATTAAGCACAAACCCCATAATGGATCAAGGCACAAAGATTTTTTTCCCCCCAATCCATTTGAATTTAGAAAGAGACAGCCTGTTTTAATCTGTCTTCTGAAACGCAAGGTCAGCAGACAGGAAGGTATCGGCTGCCACTCTTTAGATGCCTTCAATCAATCAACCTTGATTGGCCATGCAGTTGGATTTTAGAGTTAAGAAAATGGCGTTTCTTGCCTCCTCTGCTAATGCTTGAGATGAAAGTAAAATGCATCTTGATTTCAAGTTTTAAACAAAAGGTGAAGTCAAGTTTTCATGTATTATTCAAGCCTTGTCTATAAGACACATAAACTCTTCAAGTTAAAACATATTTCAATGAAGAACCAGGTTGCCTTATTTTCCTTTGAAAATGGAATTAAATTTAAAAATAACTGTAATGCAAATATAACTTAAAAATATGTATCCCACAGAATCCTTTATTTTTTACCCAAACATCATATTTATATCTAAAGGGAAAATGAGTTCTTGCTAATGAGATGAAATAGAAATATAGCTTGTAGTTTGTGTTTCCCCAGTGATCATGAAGGTGATTTGCATTTCAGAGAGTGGAATGTTCATGTTTATTAGAAGAGCTATAGGTTCAAATGAGACTCAGACAATCTGTCTACAAAGAGAAAGCTCAGCAGGACAATGGAAGTACAACCATCCGGACTCTTGGAGTCATGCTTATACAATGTCCAAAATTGGAAATTGGTCACTTTGTTGAAGTTGGAGTGTGAGGGTGTCTAACAGGGTTTTTGTTTGATTTGGTGATGTTTTCTTGCATGCCCAGATTTAGTTTATGAAAAGGTTATGCAAGTTAGCACTGAACATAACAGCATCATCTCCTTCTGCTCATTCCCTCTTTCCTTTTCTGGTGTTTTGTACCCCCTCCCGCCCCCGCCCACCATGGGCATGGCCTTGGTCTTGGCCTTCGTATACCTCAAGTAAACATAACCTACTAACATATTCTCTCTGAGTGGACTGATGTTCTTTTGCTTGAAACAGTTGGCTTCCCTCACCTCTGCACTTACCTTTGTGAAGATTTGTCTTCAGCATATTCCCCAGAAGTATAATACACAATCTTTTGTAGTCCACATTTGTATTGAAAAATTTGATGTTTCATATTTCTCAAAAAAAAAAAATCAAACAAACATAGTTTCTGCTTTCAGATTTTGTTTCTGCCAAAGGTGGGTTCTATTATTTGTCCACACATGTTGACCACTTACTTCTAAGTGTTGTTAGAGGTGCCATAATTATAGTTTTGGAAACCCTACTTGCTGGAGACAACTTTGCCCATGCCTTCTTTTTGGGTAATTCCTAAAACACATAGCCACAGTTTGAATGTCTTCAAAAATTTCTTCCAGATGTTTCTTCGTGGCTTCTACACAGCCGATTCAGATTCAGATTTTGCCTACAAATCAGTTTCTAAAATTCTAAGCTGTGAGGACCTGAGGAGGAATCTAGAGTCCCTATTCCCTAAGATGCTATCTATAGAAAAGCACACTTCTCTTTCCCAACATCACACACAAAATTAATAATCTGAAGTGGCAACATGATGACAAGGACCCAAATAAGTCAGTACAAGTTCTGTTATGTCTGGCAAAGTAAGGGAAATCTTCTATGTCCACAGTTTTACAGGGTTATTTTTATTTTATAAAAAAAAAAAGATCACTTTTGGTTGTAATGCTAAGAAGGATTGAGCAGTGAGACTATGATCAGTACTAAAAAAGAAAAATGGAAAACAGTCTGGCATTAGGCATTAATATGGGGTCAAAATCACACCAATCTCACTCTGGAAGAAAACATACAGCAATCAGGAGGGCCAAATGAGGATAACACGTAATAATGAGAAACACTGGGAAGTAGACTCAGATCCACTATGCAGAAGGCAGCAAGAAATCAGGAGGAAGATAGGACAGGCATCAGCTAAGAGAAGGGGGCCCAGGAGTTCTGAGCCCAATGACCTACTTTTAACTCCACCTGATTGTAACCTACATGTTGCTTCTTGGAGAGTCCAGGTCGCTTAGGATCTAATAGCTTATGGCCCCATAAAACTATGATTGTCTCATAAAGAACACTGAATGCAATAAGAGCTCTCCCATCATTTCTGAAGGTTTCCTGTCAAATGGCTCTCTTTCAGGTTACTGGCCACTGATTTTAGCCATTAAATTATTAAATGTATTAAAACTTCCACTGAATTTGGCAAAACATGGACTTGGATATATAGCTTCCACAATGGAACTTCCACATTGTTGCAAAAGTGGGGGTACCAATGAAAGCAATGCGCTGAGGTGAAATACAGAGAAATAGAATATATAGAGGAATACAGGAAAAAATAGAAAACATAGTGAGAAATATAGAAAGGCAATGCAAAGGCCTTTCTAAGAGCTTATGATATAGTGTGGGAGGCAAAGAAACAGACACCCACTAGTACAGTTACCATGTTATTTCATGTCATAATTTCAACTGAGATATATACCAAGGGCACCTACTATAGGTAGAATGAAACACTGCACTCAAAAACATTTTTTTTCCTTTAAAGATTTTATTTATTTATTTATTTATTTGACACAGAGAGAGAGAGAGTGGGAGAGAGTGCACAAGCAGGGGGAGTGGGAGAGGGAGAAGCAGTCTCCCAGCTGAGCAAGAAGCCCGATGTGGGGCTCGATCCCAGGACCCTGGCATCATGACCTGAGCCACCCAGGCACCCCTGCACTCAATAACATCTAAGAAATAATGTGTGTAAGAGAATAATACATGGCAAAATGGGCCAAGTGTCATGAGAGATGTATCCTTGGATATTCACAGGAGGAATAAACCACAGTGCATTAGAGAATCAAGGACGCTAGTTCATAAAGACTGGAAAAAAATAGAAAATCAATTAAGGTTAATGGCATGAGGGGTAAAGAGGTATGAGGGCTAGATAATACAGGAGACATTTATATATTGTAGTAGTTCAGCTTGACAGGAAGACTTAATAGGTGCCGATTAAAAGAAGGAGATATAGATAGAATTAAAAGTTGGGAAAAGGAATATTTGCTATGAACCTGTAATATTTTGGCTATGGTGTACAGAACTTTACATATATTATTATTACTTTATCTTTACAACATATGACCAAGATGGGCATCATTATCACCCATTTAGAGATAAAGAAGTTGAGACCCAGGCCAATTATAACTTGGTTAGATCAAACAGAAACAGTACAAAAACCTGAATTTGAACACACGATATTGGAAGCATTCCACTACAATATGCTGCATCTTAAAATGGTCTGATGAGACCAAAACTATTTTTCTTAAACCATAGCCTGGGAGCATGGGTTGCATAAATTCCTTGCATGAATTGCTCTTCGTAGTAATTTAAGAAACATTGACTCAGATTTTTTTCATACTCTTCTTCCACCTCATCCATCACATGTTGTGACTTCTGATAGGAAAGTGCAGGTCAAAAATACTTGTCCTTTTTCCCTCTGGGGTTGGAGTTAAATGTGATAAATTCTGTTCAAAAACTTGAAATAGGGTGAGAGAGAGGTAGTCCCACATTTTGTACTGTGTTGCCAAAATTATTGGTAGGCATGATATTAATTATTCATGCATTCATAACAGTAATTATGACACTAATCATATATTAATTCATTAAAATCACTTAACAGTATTATATTATTGACAGGAAAATAACAACAGTAAATGGGTTTGTGCTCTTTCTCTACTTTATCTTTTAAAAATACACCAAATTTCTTTGTTTTCTGAAAACTTGTTTAGAGTCCTTAATCATAAGGATGAAATAAATAGTATATGAAAAAGTGGCTAGCTTGATATCTGATATATTTAGATTATTAAATGCATATTAATTCATTTATTCATTCATGCATATAATTTAATTACATTTCATTAATTGAAACAAATCAGCTGTGGGGAGTTAGTTTAGATATCAAAATATTGCCCACAGTACTCAGTGCATGAATTCATCCCCTCCCAAAATGTAAATTCATTTTCAGGTAGTACCTTATAGCGTAAAGTGCCAGAAGTTAGAATCCTTTCTTTTTAACTTGCTTTATAAGAAAAATGCCATCAGTAAGTAGACCCTGGATGCTCTTGACAAGGATAGCTAACAAATCTCCTCTTTTGCCTCCCACTCTCCAAATAAATATCCCCAATGGCCTTCAATTTTCCCACTGTTTATTTTGACTACTACCAACCACCCTCAAAAACCATTGCTTAAGGATCAATAACAATATTGAAGATGAACTTTAAAATGATAAAATAATTCAGAAAGTTTTGGTAGTAGAGATATTTTGAGTAAAAGTCTGTCTTAAGTTGGGTTTCCTCAAGATAAAAACTGGGTGGTCTGTATTATGTCCGTGGTTTACTAAGGAGAGACCCTGAAGGGACTGAAGGAGGCAGCTTTGGGGAGGGCAAGAAGCTTGGGGGAAATGTGGAGTCAGCCTCCACAGCCTGTTCACTTGTGCAGCTCTGGCGAATGGACCGCAGCACAGAATGATCTTGATTTGAGGTAGGTAGCTGGACGTTTATACCCGCTGTTTTTTCAGTCAATCCATCCTTGACTCGAAGGGTATTATCCCTGGGGGAGGTGATTCCTGCCAGTCTAGAGCAGTTCTCAGGATAGGTAAGGTTCCCAGACCATCACATGGGCATCACCAGGGAACTTGTTACAAAGGATAGCTTCTTGGACCTTAGCCCAGAATTGCTGAATCAGAACCTCGGGGGGCGAGCGGGGCCAAGTCATCCAGTTTTTAACAAGCTCTTCAGGTGATTCTGATACACAGTCAAGTCGGAGCACCACAGGCTGAGAGCAGATCTCCAGAGGAGAAAGCTGGGAGCCCTCAGCAGCTGATCCTCACAGTGGTGTCGGCTCAACAGCCTTGCCAAGGGAAACAGACTGGTCTACCAACAGCCCCCACTAGGCGTGTTCCAGGCTTCAGTTGTACGAGAGGAAGTCATCCTTTGGTATGTACCCTGTTTGTAACTTTCCTAAACGTACTCATTTAAGAGCTGCCCTGCATGCATGTGCTAGATTTGCCTCATTCTAGAAAACTGGATAATATGCTTCGATCACTTCGCCTTGTCCTCCTGCCGCCCCGCCCCGCCCTTCTCTTCTCCGGGAGGAGTCGGCCTCCTGAGGATGGATGTATTTTTTCAAATAAAACCAACCAATCCAGAGTCCATATGTCCAACCACTTGGGCTTTTATACTTCAGGCCATTACATACCTCCCTACTGAACCCCAAGGCTAGGCACCTGACAACCAGGGATAGCCCCTCTGCCCCAAAGCCCACTGAAATTATTTAAACTAGCCAATACTAAATCTGCTTGCCCTGCCTCACCTGTTCCTACCTGAGGAAACCACAATAAATACCCCTACCCACAGTTCTTCTCCTTCCCTCCACCTGAAACACCTCAGCTTCCACTCTTGTGGCTTCCTGTCAAGTTTGTCCTGCCTCCACCTTTGGGGAGCCGTGAGTAATATTTTATTATTATTTCAATGGCAGTTGTTTTCCTGATCTGTTGGCCAGACTCTACCTCAAAATTTTTATGAACATGCATATTTTAAAAAACCTCTTCCTCAGAATCCACTCCATGGGATGACGGAGGCATAAAAGATTGAGAAAGTAGATTAAAGAGTCTTGCCGCAGTGTGTGAGAGAGTGCCTGGCAGTGTACCTCCACTGATTTGAATGAAAATTTCAATCTGAGGTGGTTAAGGGGAAAAAGATTTCAAACAGATGCCATATAAAATCTTTGCATACTGTGAACCCCCTTTCCTTTTAAACAAACAAGAATCTAAGTTCACTGCAGAGATAGGGCAAATATTTGTTTTCCACTTGAGGCATTGCTGAGAAAAGAAATTCAACTTGCCCTCTTGCCAGAATTTAAATAATTTTGGGGTGGGGGGAGAACATCACACTTCGATTGCACATCCCTTTTATGTTTACATGCAAAACACAGTTTTAATTTTTATTACAGAAGCTGTAGTACGTTTATTTTTGGTCAGAACAAAATAACAGCTCTCTGTTTTCACAGTAAGAGTGTATATGTCAAGGCTAACACTTGGGGCAATAAAGCATCATAAACATTAAACAAAAACACTGAATGTCAGAGAATGTAATTATGTAACAGCAATTTTCCAGCAATAAGTAATGTGACATGTGTTCTTGGGCACTGATTTGCATTGAGGATTGTTAGGAATTGTTCAGTCAGAAGCAATACTTTGTGGATTCTTGTTCATAAATGGATGTTTTGGTTTTGAGTGAAGATATTTTATTTATCAAGGACTTAAATTCTAAAGTGTGAACACAGTCCCAGCTCTGGTGACCTTGCCTCTCAGGTATTCTCTGGTGTGCCAAACTGTGAAACTTGAAGGAGATACATTTATCTTCATCATGTGCATTTGATAGCAGTTATTGAATTTCTAAAATTAAATAATTTGCAGGCTATTTTCGAGTCCAAATTTTTCTGCCAAATTTTCTATCTTCTGAGTGATTTATTTGTGGGTCCAAAGCACCAGAGGTTATAAAGCTGTGGCCAAAAAGATTCTTACTTTGTATGTAGATTAAAAGGTTTATCTCACCTGAGGTGCAGCTAACTCTTTGCCCGGATGCAAACTCAGTGGTGTGTGACATGGACAGCAGGTTGTATAATTGCCAGTGGTCAAAGCTGGGCTGGACGTGGGTGTCTTTCCCTTTGGGGAGATATTCCATGGGAAACAAGAGTTTTCAGTTACTTGAGGATTATGAATCATTACCTGCATAATTCAAAACTACAGTTCTACTTCTGATTTTGGCAGGACAATGGAAAAAATAATGTTTGTTTACAGGGCCATTATCTTAGCTTTTAACCTGAGGGAATGCTTGGTGAGCTAGCAAGCTTATCCCACACTGTGATGCTAGAAAAGAAGCTGATGTTCCAATTCACATAGATTTGTTTTAGAAGATTTAGCTTATACTCGGAGGAGAAAGGATTATGAAGGAAAACTCAAAATCCACAGTATTTTAAGTGTACTATTCTTCCCAGCTTGTAAACTTCTTAAGCATAGACAATTGCTTTTTGTATTAACATCTCCTGACTTACTGCTACATCCTCCTCCTAACACAAGCAACTAAACACGAGGGGTGTGGCAAAACAAGGGTAATGGTGATTAATATATTGATAATGCTAACTGTCCTTTCCTACATGTTTTCATGTATCAGGTGTTGTTTTAGGTACTTTGGATATATATCATGTTAATTGTTAGAGTTACAATATTGGGCTCATTTTCCAAATGAACATGAATTAAGCTCCTAATACTACATGTGGGATTTTGGAATCAAGCTTGACTGGGTTTAAATCCAAGCTTTGCCGATAACAGAAGTTGGTGACCATAGGTGCATTACTTGACCCCTGACACACATTATTTGACCTTTAAATAGTTGACTGTTTAAAGGACCCTTAAGAAAAAGGCTGTTTATAATGTGAATAATACCTTTCACATGGACTGTTGGCTTTACTTCTGTAATGCCCCTGATGAGACCCCCTCCTGTGGGTAACCACAGCTGCTGTTGGAGCTCCTATCCTTGTCTGTTCCACCTGGACAGAGGCCATTCTCTTGCCCTGACACCAGTGGTATTCCAATGCAAAGGGCACTGGCTCATGAGAACACAATTGTCACATACTCAGGAATTCTGAAATCTGGTTATTAAACCATTGGCAGCTTGATGTCAGCCAGAGTGATAGTGTTTACACCAGGGAAGATATCTCTGGGTCCTCACTTTTAAGCTAGTTCTCCTCACTTTGCAATTCCTACAGTCCTAACTCCTCAGGATTATTTAGAATTTTCATAGATTGAACGCGGTCAGCCTACAACCTACCCCAATCTCGTTCTTTCGTTCAAGCAACATGGGGACACTACATTACAGAAACTCTTGACCTCTTCCTCCCCCAAACAGCATGACCTCTGTGCCCATGTTGCCATTCATGGTATATTGTCTGCTTAGAATTCCCTTCACAGGATGTATACTAGGCAAGCTTTTTTTTCCTCAGTCCTTCATGGTCCAGCTTTGTTTTCTAATCTGTAACTTTGTTAAAGCCTTTCATACTCCGGGGATGGGGGGTAGAAGGGACACCCTGTCTTTGCTTTTTACAGGACATTTGTAAAAGGGAATATTTAGCACTTAGGACAATCATTATTTGCTTAGTTATCTAGCGGAGTAGATCCAAAGGTTATGGCTTATCACCTAGAATACAGGAGATGCTTAGCAAAGAAAAATTGCTCCAGAGGGAATTAAACAGGCAAGAAAAACTTTGCTCAAGACTGTTGAAGTAGCAGGGAGAGAGAAAACTCAACTCCCCTGCAACAAAAGGCTAGAGTGTTTTTGAACCCTGGGGTGAGCAAAGGGAAAAGTAGTGGAGTACATGGGAGGAGCAGAGTTGGTGACATGGTGACTGCCACCTGCACTGGCTAATTGGAAGTTATCAAAGTTGGGTCTCCACCCTCCCACAGACACTGGGATACAGGGGCTCTGTCTTTAATGAATAGGTTTCCAAGAGATAGTTTCCTGGTCTTTTTAGATTTTTTCCAGTTTTAGTGAGATATAATTGACATGTAACGTGTAAGTTTAAAGTTCATGACAAAATGATTGGATAGATGTCTACATTGTGAAATGGTTACAAACTTAATTAACATTCATCACCTCCTGTAATTTTTCTTTCCTTAGGATAAGAACATTTAAGATCTAGTATCATCAACTTTGAAATATAATTTGTTAACCATAGTCTTAGGTTATACATGAGATCCCTAGAACTTACTTCTATCTGCAAGTTTGTATCTTTTAATCACCTTCATCCATTTCACTGATTTCCTCAACCCCCCTCCCCTACCTGTGTTAGCCACCAATTTATTCTCTGCATCTAAGAGCTTGGGTTTTGTTTTTTTTAGATTCCACATAGAAGACCTGGTTTCTTCTATGTCTCTCAATCTGACTTCCTTCACTTAACCATTATGCCCTCAAAGTCCATCCGTTTTGTCACAAATGGCAGGAGTTACTTCTTTCTTAAGGCTGGATAATACTCTCTTGTGTGTGTGTGTGTGTGTGTGCGCGTGCGTGTGTTTGTATCATATTTTCTTGTCATCAGTTGATGTACACTTGGGTTGATTCCAGGTCTTGGATATTTTAATGTGGCGGCAAACTCTGGGGTGCAGATATCTTTTTAAGATAGTGATTTCTGTTGTTGTTGTTCCCTTTTGGATATATACCCAGAAGTGGAATTGCTAGATTATGTGGTAGTTCTAATTTTACCTTTTTGAGGAAACTCCATGCTGTTTTCCATAGTGGCTGCACCAGTTGACATTCCCACCAGTAGTATATAATGGTTCCCTTTTCTCCACATCTTCACTAGCATTTGTTACTTCTTATCTCTCTGATGCTAGACATTGTCATAGGTGTGAGGATAGTACTCCTTATGGTTTTAATTTGCCTTTCCCTGATGAGTGATGTTGAGTACCCTTTATGTACCTGTTGGCATTTGAGTATATTCAGAGAAATGTCTATTCAGGTCTTTTGCACTTTTTTAAATTGGGTAATTTGTGGGTTTTGTTTTTTTCTTTATTTTTTATCAATTTTTTGGCTATTGAGTTGTGGGAGTTCCTTCTACATCTTAAATATTAACACCTTATCAAATATGCGGTTTGCAAGTATTTTCTCCCATTTTATAGGTTGCTTTTTCATTTTGCTGATCATTTCTTTTGCTGTGAAGAAGCTTTTTAGTTTGATACACTCCGACTTGTTTAATTTGGATGTTGTAGCTTGTGTTTTAGGTGTCCTATCTTTAAAAAAAAAAAAATCATTGCCAAGACAGGTCAGGAAGTTTTTTTTGTTTGTTTGTTTGTTTTCCCCTATTTTCTTTTAGAAATTGTATAGATTCAGGTCTCCTGTTTAAGTCTTTGATTAATTTTGACTTAATTTTTGTTGATGGTATGAGATAGATATCTACTTTGATTCTTTCACATGTGGCTGTCCAATTTTCGCAAAACATTAAAGTTGCTGTCTTAACCCCATTGAGTACTCTTGGTTCTCTGGCAAATATTAGTTGAACTTACATGAATGAGTTTATTTCTGGGCTTCTTTTCATAGGAAGACAGCTGTCTAAAGTCTAGTCAAGATGAAAGGTACATTAAGATCATCTTGGTCATGCTTGATAAATATCTTAAAAATTGGGGGCGCCTGGGTGGCTCAGTGGGTTGGGCCGCTGCCTTCAGCTCAGGTCATGGTCTCAGGGTCCTGGGATCGAGCCCCGCATCGGACTCTCTGCTCAGCGGGGAGCCTGCTTCCCTCTCTCTCTCTCTGCCTGCCTCTCTGTCTACTGTGATCTCTCTCTGTCAAGTAAATAAATAAAATCTTAAAAAAAAAAAAAATCTTAAAAATTGTGTTTGACCAGTGAAGTGAATCCTGTTAGTCAATGCGTTTTAACCATGCTTACGGTTAAAAGCAATCAATATAACTTTTTAAATATACTCTTAGTAATTTCGTAGTGGTGA
The DNA here is from genome assembly GCA_004024625.1 of Mellivora capensis. NCBI lineage: Eukaryota > Metazoa > Chordata > Mammalia > Carnivora > Mustelidae > Mellivora > Mellivora capensis. The sequence continues at coordinate 8,315 of PISX010027462.1, read as the reverse complement.
CTACAAACTGATACTATTTGGGGGCTGTTTTCCTGTTGCTCTGCCTTTATGTTCCTAAAAGGCTATATGCAAATAAATATAAGGAATAATTTTAAATATAGTAAAATAGTTGACTATTTAAAGGACATTTAAAAGGAGGGATATTTATATAGATGATAGCACCACCCCAATTAAAATTCTATGAAACATTCATATCCTAAACTGATCCCCCTTAAAAAGCCTGAGGTACTACTGGTATGCTGGGGATGTTCTTTTATTTGATCTCTGTTCTGGCTACATGGGTGTTTGTGATTATCTATTGAACTGTACATTTATCTGTGCATTTCTGTGAGTACATACTTGGTTTCACTGTGTACCTTTCTGAATATTTTTCAATATAGAAAGATACAGAAAAAAAATGTCATAGGACTTGGAGCTACAGGCCTTGGTTTTATATGTGTTGCTGAATTGCTCTGTACATCACTTTCCAGGTCTGGAATGTAATGCTATTTACCTCAATTATTTCAATCAAAAGGGATCATATAGGTAAAATATAGTATATAAACTTGAAAGGAAATACAAACAGGAATTTTTATGAATATATTAAGGTTCATAATATGGCATCTTATTTGGAGTCTGTTAATTGCTCCTGTGACCCTGAAGTGGAAAATGATAGACTTTGTAACTTGTTCATGCTAACTCATTTTTAATTCTTTTGCCTTTTAATAATTTTTTTTCTCCTGGTCTCATCATAAGGATTTTTCTTTTGGGGGGAAAAACTTTGGTTTTCACTATTTCATATGAAAACTTCTGAGCATAGAACAAAGTAAAAAAATGTGCCATAAAACCCATGTATCTACCATCTACATTCTCCCCATGTTCTCTTGATTTTTAATAATTCTTTACATAGTAAAACTGACCTGTAAGTGTACAATTTTGAGTGTTGACAAATACTTTGCGTAACCACCACCATAATGAAAATAATATTTCCATTACATCAAAAGGTTACCTGAGCTCCAGCCAGTGGTCATTCCCTTGGTTCACTCACATTCCCTGGCAACCACTGATAAGAATTCTGCACCTATAGTTTTGCCTTTTACAGAGTGTTAGGTAAATGAAATCTTCAAGTACATAGACATTTTTTTTCCACAGCACTGTACCATATTTATTGAAAAAAAAATCCACATATAAGTGGACCCATACAGGGGCGCCTGGGTGGCTTAGTGGGTTAAAGCCTCTGCCTTCGGCTCAGGTCATGATCCCAGGGTCCTGGGATCGAGTCCTGCATCCCGCATTGGGCTCTCTGCTCAGTGGGGAGCCTGCTTTCCTCTCTCTCTGCCTGCCTCTCTGCCTACTTGTGATCTCTGCCTGTCAAATAAATAAAATCTTAAAAAAAAAAAAAAGTGGGCCCATGCAGTTCAAACACATTTATTCAAGGTCAACTATGTATATCTGGTCTAAAGACAACAAGAACTGCAAACAAAGCTTGTCTATTGCGTAGGTTTTTCATAGTTGTGTGGGTTAGTATATTTAACCTCACTTTATTTTTTTTAACATATAATGTATTATTTGTTTCATGGGTACAATTCTGTGATTCATCAGTTTTTTTTAAAGATTTTATTTATTCATCTGAGAGAGAGATCATAAGTAGGCAGAGAGGAAGGCAGAGAGAGAGAGGAGGAAGCAGGCTTTCCGCTGAGCGGAGAGCCAGATGCGGGGCTCGATCCCAGGACCCTGGGATCATGACCCGAGCCGAAGGCAGAGGCTTTAGCCCACTGAGCCACCCAGACGCCCCTGATTCATCAGTTTTAAACAATTCACAGAGCTCACCATAGCACATACCTTCCCCACTGTCCACCACCCAGCCACCCCATCTCTCCCATCCCCCTCCCCTCCAGCTACACTCAGTTTGTTTCCTGATATTAAGAGTCTCTCATAGTTTTTCTCCCTCTGGTTTCATCTTGTTTCCTTTTTCCCTCCCTTCCCCTATGATCTTCTGTTTTGTTTCTCAAATTCCTCCTATCAGTGAGATCATATGATATTTGTCTTCCTCTGACTTACTTCGCTTAGCATAATACCCTCTAGTTCTATCCATGTCATTGCAAATGGCAAGATTTCAGGGTTTTTGATGGCTGCATGGTATTCCATTGTGTGTTGTGTGTGTGTATGTATGTGTGTGTGTGTGTGTGTGTATATATACCACATCTTCTTTATCCATTCCTCTGTTGATGGACATTTAGGCTCTTTCCATAGTTTGGCTATTGTGGATATTGCTGTCATAAACATTTAGGTGCATGTGCCCCAAGTACATACACTTCTGAATATCCTTTTTTTTTATTAATGTAATGTCATGGAGTTTCATCAATGTTACCGCGTGTATTAGTAGTTACTTTGTTTCATTGGCAAAATGTTCTGTCACTATTTAGCCATACCACAATTTATTTCTCCATTCACCAGTTGGTAAGCATTTGGATTCTCTCCTGTTCTTGGCAATTACGAAGCTGCTAAATACACTGACCAAAAGGCTCTTGTTCGCAAGTCTCAATTTCTCTTGAAAAAATTTTCTCTTGGAGAAACAGGACATTCCTACAAGTGGGATTTCTGTATCACATACTAGTACATGTTTCATTTCATATAATACTGCAAAAATATTTTCCAAGGTGGTCCTATCCTTTTGCATCCTCAAAACTATGTCTGAGAGCCCTAACTGTACCTCATCCTCACCAGAACTTGGAATTGTCAGGGTTTTTTTGTTGTTTGCTTTAGTTTTTGTTTTAGAGCTATTCTAATAGATGCGTGGTGATAACCTCATTATGGTTTTGTTTTTCATGTATATAATGATTTAGATCCTGAGTACTCTGATGTTCAATAGGCCTATTTGCTATCCATGTTTTTGCCGCATGTCTGCGCAAGTCTTTGTCCTTTTTATAATTTTTTTAATTGGAGGTTTATGTTTTTTGGAAAATTATGGGAGTTATTTTTTTGTATATAAGACACTTATCAATGTCTTTGATGTATACTTGTCTATTTTTATAGCTATATTTATATTCATGTTAGGTCCATTTTTATTTTCCATTTGACTTTAATTTTCCTCTAATTTAAAGTGCAGGATTGGATTTACTTTGAGATTTTTCTGGTTTTCTAATTTAAGCATATGATGTATAAACTGTAGGCACTATAGCTACATTGCACACATTTAAAAAAAAATATTTGTTATTTTTATTTATTGCAAATGTTTACTATTGTCCCTTGTGCGTTTCTCTTTGACCTAACCTTATTTAGAAGTGTGCTTCTAATATTCAAGTATCTGGGGAATGTCTCAGATAAGATACCTGTTTATTACTTACTCTAGTTAATTTGCTTTTTGCTTACAATGTTTTAAATCTATTTGTTTATTTTAAGGTGCAAAATATGATCACCTGGTGAGAGTTTCACGAGTGCTCGAATATGTTTTCTGTTGCTGTTTGAAATGTTCAATCAGCTCATGTTGACTGGTATTCTTCATGTATTCCTGTTTCCGGCAGGGGATTGAGCTCTGTACCTGTGATTGTAAAACAATTTCTTTTCCATTTCTATGAGTTTCTTCATATAGTTTGAGGAGACTGTGAATATACATAGTTATACAGAGAGAATAAAATTAAATTCTCCTAATAATTTCTTTTTCATTATGAATTTCCCCTCCTTATCTCTGATAGTATGTTTTGTTTGGAAGTCTGCATTGTTTGATACTGATAAAGCCAACCCGTCTCTTCTCTAATTACTGTTTGTATTAAAATCTTTTCATAAGGTCACCTGGGTGGCTCAGTTAATTAAGCATCTTCTTTAGGTTCAGTTTATGATCCCAGGGTCTTGGGATCAAACCCTGCTTCAGGCTCTGCTCAGCGGGTAGCCTGCCTCTCGCTCTCCCTTTGTGTGTTGCTCCCCCTGCCTGTGTATGCCTCTCTCTCTTTCTGTCAAATAAATACATAAATAAAAATTTTAAAAAAACCTTTCCCATCAATTTTAACATATCTATTTTACATATATATTAAGAAGTTTACTTAAAACAGTGGATTTTTTTAATTTAATTGGACAATCTGTTTAAAACTACAGATTTTTAATCAAATTTAAATTTTAAATTTAAATTTTAGGTGTCTTATCTGCCTTTTTTCCTTTTATTCCTTGTTTTGAAAAACAAAACGATGATTATCATGATTCTGTTATTTCCACTATTGATTTAAGATTTATCTTTTTAAGTTTTAATGGTATCATCAACAAAACCTAAAACATTCATATATCATCATTGACTTTTAAAAAATACTGTGTCATTTCACCTAGTGTTGAAGCCATGCAACAATATACTCCACCTCTTTCATGTCCTTGTTCTTGCCATGCCTGTCATAAATTTGAATTTTGCATATAAGTACAAGAAGACACTATAATTTTTATTTTAGACGGTCCATTATGTTTTCAAGTAAGTAAAAGTAGGGGGAAAATAATATTCTATATTTGCTTTCTTTTTACCTTTACTGAGCACTCCTTTTCTCATTGTGTATATTCAAGTTTTTATTTTTTTTAAGATTTTATTTATTTATTTGACAGAGATTACAAGTAGGCAAGAGAGGCAGGCAGGGAGAGAGAGGAAGAAGCAGGCTCTCCACGGAGCAGGGAGCCTGATGTGGGGCTCAATCCCAGAACCCTGGGATCATGACCTGAGCCGAAAGCAGAGGCTTTAACCCACTGAGCCACCCAGGCGCCCCTAAATTCAAGTTTTTAATCCAGGATCCTACTCTTTGTGAAGGAAAAATGTCTTAACTTGTCAAAACTGTGGTATAAGATAACACGTTTTCAAAGGTGTTTGTTTTTTTGTTTTTGTCTAACCAAGTCCTTTATTCGTTTATTTTTTAATTTTTTATAAACATATAATGTATTTTTATCTCCAGGGGTGCATGTCTGTGAATCGCCAGGTTTACACACTTCACAGCACTCACCATAGCACATACCCTCCCCAATGTCCATTACCCCACACCCCCTCCCGACCCCCCCCTCCGCCCAGCAACCCTCAGTTTGTTTTGTGAGACTAAGAGTATGGTTTGTCTCCCTCCTGATCCCATCTTGTTTCTTTTGTTCTTTTCCTACCGCCCAACCCCCCCATGTTGCATCTCCACTTCCTCATATCACAGAGATCATATGATAGTTGTCTTTCTCTGATTGACATATTTCACTAAGCATGATACGCTCTAGCTAGTTCCATCCACGTTGTCGCAAATGGCAAGATTTCATTTCTTTTGATGGCTGCATAGTATTCCACTGTGGATATATATACATCTTCTTTATCCATTCATCTGTGGATGGACATCTAGGTCCTTTCCATAGTTTGGCTATTGTGGACATTGCTGCTATAAACATTCGGGTGCACATGCCTCTTCAGATCACTACGTTTGTATCTTTAGAGTAAATACCCAGTAGTGCAATTGCTGGGTCATAGGGTAGTTCTATTTTCAACTTTTTGAGGAACCTCCATGCTGTTTTCCAGAGCAGTTGCACCAGCTTGCATTCCCACCAACAGTGTAAGAGGGTTGCCCTTTCTCCGCATCCTTGCCAGCATCTGTCATTTCCTGACTTATTAATTTTAGCCATTCTGAATGGTGTGAGGTGATATCTCATTGTGGTTTTGATTTGTATTTCCCTGATGCTGAGTGATGTGGAGCACTTTTTCTTGTGTCTGTTGGCCATCTGGATGTCTTCTTTGCAGAAATGTCTGTTCATGTCCTCTGCTCATTTCTTGATTGGATTGTTTTTGGGTGTTGACTTTGATAACTTATTTATAGATTTTGGACACTAGCCCTTTATCTGATATGTTGTTTGCAAATATCTTTTCTCATTCTGTCAGTTGTCTTTTGGTTTTGTTAACTGTTTCCTTTGCTGTGCAAAAGCTTTTGATCTTGATGAAATCCCAATAGTTCATTTTTGCCCTTCCTTCTCTTGCCTTTGGTGATGTTCCTAGGAAGATGTTGCTGCAGCTGAGGTCGAAGATGTTGCTGCCTGTGTTGTCCTCAAGGATTTTGATGGATTCCTTTCTCACATTGAGGTCCTTTTTAAATCCATTTTAAATGGATTTAAATGGTATCCATTTTTATCCATTTTAATGGTATCCATTTTATCCATTTTAATGGTATCCATTTTAAATCTATTTTCGTGTATGATGTAAGGAAATGGTCCAATTTCATTTTTCTGCATGTGGCTGTTGAATTCTCCCAACACCATTTGCTGAGGAGGCTGTCTTTTTCCCATTCGACATTCTTTCCTGCTTTGTTGAAGATTAGTTGACCATAGAGTTGAAGGTCTATTTCTGGGCTCTCTATTCTGTTCCATTGATCTATGTGTCTGTTTTTGTGCCAGTGCCATACTGTCTTGATGATGACAGCTTTGTAATAGAGCTTGAAGTCCGGAATTGTGATGCCACCAACTTTGGCTTTCTTTTTCAATATTCCTTTGGCTATTTGAGGTCTTTTCTGGTTCCATATAAATTTTTAGGATTATTTGTTCCATTTCTTTGAAAGAAATGGGTGGGATTTTGATAGGGATTATATTAAATGTGTAGATTTCTTTAGGTAGCATAGACATTTTCACAATATTTATTCTTCCAATCCAGGAGCATGGAACATTTTTCCATTTCTTTGTGTCTTCCTCAATTTCTTTCATGAGTACTTTATAGTTTTCTGAGTATAGATTCTTAGTCTCTTTGGTTAGGTTTATTCCTAGGTATCTTATAATTTTGGGTGCAATTGTAAATGGGATTGACTCCTTAATTTCTCTTTCTTCTGTCTTTTGTTGGTGTTGAGAAATGCAACTGATTTCGGTGCATTGACTTTATATCCTGACACTTTACTGAATTCCTGTACAAGTTCTAGCAGATTTGGAGTGGAGTCTTTTGGGTTTTCCACATATAGTATCCTATCATCTGCAAATAGTGAGAGTTTGACTTTGTCTGCCGATTCGGGTGCCTTTTATTTATTTTTGTTGTCTGATTGCTGAGGCTACGACTTCTAGTACTATGTTGAACAGCAGTGGTGATAATGGACATCCCTGCCGTGTTCCTGACCTTAGCAGAAAAGCTTTCAGTTTTTCTCCATTAAGAATGATATTTGCAGTGGGTTTTTTGTAGATGGCTTTGACAATACTGAGGTATGTGCCGTCTATAACTACACTTTGAAGAGTTCTGATCAGGAAGGGATGCTATACTTTGTCAAATGCTTTTTCAGCATCTATGGAGAGTATCATATGGTTCTTGTTCTTTCTTTTATTAATGTGTTGTATCACATTGATTGATTTGCAGATGTTGAACCAACCTTGCAGCCCTGGAATAAATCCCATTGGTCGTGGTGAATAATCCTTTTAATGTACTGTTGAATCCTGTTGCCTAGTATTTTGGTGAGAATTTTCGCATCTGTGTTCATCAAGGATATTGGGTCTGTAATTCTCTTTTTTGATGGGATCCTTGTCTGATTTTGGGATCAAGGTGAGGCTGGCCTCATAAAATGAGTTTGGAAGTTTTCCTTCCATTTCTATTTTTTGGAACAGTTTCAGGAGAATAGGAATTAATTCTTCTTTAAATGTTTGGTAGAATTCCCCTGGGAAGCCATCTGGCCCTGGGCTTTTGTTTGTTTGGAGATTTTTAATGACTGTTTCAAACTCCGTATTGGTTATGAGTCTGTTCAGGTTTTCTATTTCTTCCTGGTTCAGTTGTGGTAGTTTATATGTCTCTAGGAATGCATCCATTTCTTCCAGATGGTCAAATTTGTTGGCTTAGAGTTGCTCATAGCATGTTCGTATAATTGTATTTCTTTGGTGTTGGCTGTGACCTCTCCTCTTTCATTCATGATTTTATTTATTTGGGTCCTTTCTCTTTTCTTTTTGATAAGTCTGGCCAGGTGGTTATCAATCTTATTAGTTCTTTCAATGAACCATCTAGTTTTGTTGATTTGTTCTATTGTGGTTTTTTTGTTTCTATTTCATTGATTTCTGCTCTGATCTTTGATTTCTCTTCTCCTGCTGGGTTTAGGCTTTCTTTCTTGTTCTTTCTCCAGCTCCGTTAGGTGTAGGGTTAAGTTGTATATTTGAGACCTTTCTTGTTTCTTGAGAAAGGCTTGTACCGCTATATATTTTCCACTCAGGACTGCCTTTGCTGTGTCCCACAGATTTTGAACCATTGTGTTTTCATTATCATTTGTTTCCATGAATTTTTTCAATTCTTCTTTAATTTCTTGGTTGACCCATTCATTCTTTAGAAGGATGTTGTTTAGTCTCCATGTATTTGGGTTCTTACCAATTTTCCTCTTGTGATTGAGTTCTAG
>PISX010027461.1:0-22958 GCA_004024625.1 Mellivora capensis | reverse complement strand
CTCCTCCTCTTCTCTGTCCCGTCACTGTCCCCAAGAGCACACAGTCCTCCTCCTGGTAGCCTAGACCATCAGTGTGTGAGGGCAGACACCTGCTATGTTCCTGGCGTGTCGCTCGAGGACAGAGGACAGCATCGCTCACTGGGGCCGTCCCATGGGAGCCTCACCCCAGGCTTTAGGAAGGAGGGCCGTGTGGCTCGAGGAGGGCCGTGTGGCTCGAGCCCGGCGCGTCCCTGACTCAAGCGGGGCACTGGTACCCAGCAACGGAAGCCGGAAGTTCCACATATCCGAGCCCTCCCCTTGGCAGGGGGATCGTCCCCAAAAGCTGGGCTCACTCTCCGGCTGCACAGGTTACAATCACATACGGAAAGAAAGGCCCAACTCCTGGGGGACAGATTCTATTTGCCTTAAAGGAGGCGGGGCCGCAGCGGGCCGCACTCAGGTGTGACAAGTCCTCTGGGAGCACGGCCCTGCCTCACATCCCGCCACTTAGCAAATCACAGAGCACATCGCCTTGAACAGCCCCGCAGCCCCAGGGGCCAGCCGCCTTTCAGGTGTGCAGGGACAGACCAAGAAAGAAGACACTATGGGGTCTTTTCTACGAATCAGTGGGTTGGGCCAACCCCACGCCGCTTCCTGGAAACCGCACAGATGGGACCGCGAAGCGGCCTGTGATACTTCAGGAGCGCAGGACGCCGGCCCGGGGACTCCGGAGGGTCTTGCAGGCTAAGGCATGCGATGAATTTCAGGGCCGGGAACCACACGAGTCCCAGGGAGGATTTCTTCTGCAGCCGCTGGGGGCCGCATAGCTGCTGCGGGGACGGCCGAGCACCTGCTGGTAACCCTCAGAGGGGAGGCCCGCAGAAGATCCCGTGTCTGCCGGGGGTCCACCCGCCCCCGTCTCGCCCTTGGGGGCTGGCAACAGACACAGGAGGGGGTGGAGGCAAGGCCCCTCTCTCCTGCCGGACCGGGCGTGCACTGAGGCGCAACAGCACCCCGGGAATGCCTGGGGAGGACCCTGCCCTGGTAAGGAGCCTGGGAGGAAGGGGGCGTGTCGGAGCCAGGATCGCGACGCTCCGGAGTCTCCAGTCCAAGGGCCCCAGGAACTTCCATTTCTTCTGCTCAAGCCAGTTGGACTGGCCGTCGGATCACCAGCAGATTCTAGCACTCAGACAAACTGGGATTTCCTGCAAAGCCAGACACGCGGATCCCTGGGGACCTCAAGGATAAACAACCTTCGTCACGACTGTTCGCGGCTCTCAGGCCGTGGAGCAAAGACCCTGCAAGGCAGAAGCTGGTCTTGCCATGAGGAGCAGACCTAGAAGAGCAGAGAGCGAGAGTGGCGGCCGCATCTGTGAACGTCACGATTTACTGCCTTTTTCCTGTCTAGTCAAAAAGGCATGAGTTCTGTACCTGAGTGCTAAAATTTTTTAAAATCCTTGCTTTAAAAACTCATCCCTGGCTAACTTGCAATTATTAGAAATTTTGTAAAAATCAATGTTTATCCTTTTCAATAAAGACTTCGTTTCTAACAATTTTGCTTGTAGCATTTATCCTCCTGGAGGGGCTGGCCTCGCAAACTGGGGGGTCGGGCGGCCCCCTATGGCCAGCAGCTGAGCTCGGTGGGAAGTTCACACGGGAGACAGGCCCCAAGGGACATCTGCATGCCCACAGGGTCGTGAGGAAAGCTGGAGCAGTACTCGTTACAAAGCCTCTGATTCAAGAACCGGGGAAGAACTCAGAATAAAGAGAAAGAAATCTTTACCGAGAGAGAGCTTACTCGATGCGTTAGTAAGACTGGAAGGACCCGCTGACTTCAGAAGAGGACACTGGCTAACGCATTGATGGGTCATTAAATAATCAATTCAAGGACCAACAATGCATTTGCAAGAGAAGGTTATCACAGTGACTCTATTAGAGGAAGCATCTGGGCCTTGGAGACCCCGTCCCTGGGCTGTCCCATTTTGTCAGGCGGAAAGACAGCCTGCAGAGTAGTTCCAACCTCAGAGAGGGATGCGGGTTTGAATCCTGCCACACCACCGCTCGTGCCCCTCCACCCTGCCTGTCCCTCTCGCCGCCATCCCTCCAGTTTGGTGCTGGTGGCTCTCGGGGACATTTTCCCTGTGTGGTCACCGCGGCCCAGGCCCCGGCCTTGCAGTGAGCCTCACGCATTCTTCTGGAAGCTCGACACTTCCAGTCCTGATGGTGTTTGCAGCCTAGCGGCTGTGACCCGCTTGCCATGAGAGGCTCGCCCAGGGGTTGCCTTCCGCAGGAGATCGAACAAGGAGCTGTTTCCCTGGACGTGGCATTCAGTGCGTCCTGGTCCCGTGTGGAGCCCACGGTTCACCACAGGCAGACAGTCCCCCATCCTGCGGGACTGTCAGAAGGCAGACCCGGTCATCTTGCTCACTGCAGCGACCCCGGTACCCAGCCGGCGCCTCGCTCTCAAACCAAGTGCTCATGGAACGGATGAACCGTCATCCTTAGAACAAAGACACGGCATGGCCACAGTACTCACCCGACTTCCTTTGCCCACCGCGACTTAAGCCTCTCACTGACCAAACTCGAGGTCACAACTTCAGAAAACTGGGTCTGTAAAGACCCAGTAAGACACTAAAAACCTCTGTTGTGTTTTGCAACCTAAGCAGGCTTGATATTCACTGGAGGCAAGGCTGTCTCGGTATTTTCTTTCCACGTGCAGCCATCGTGACGGGAGGTAGACCCCTGGGTCTCTACTCCTTCCTAAAAAGCAGTGTCACCCGTCACATGCACCATCACCATAAGACATAAGCGTGTGCCATGAGGGTCAGGAGTCTATGATAAGCAGAGAAATGAAGCCCAGGTCGGTGGCTGCACCGGTCTGAGAGGATCACGGGGTCTGGGGAGCCACAAGGCGGACCTAAGTGTGTGAGCCATAGCGAGACATCAGACAGGAGCATTCCCAGAACGACTTTCCCGTTCTTTCCTACGACACCAGCTGCTACATTTTACCTGACTTCTTCTCAATTTCTATGAGGTTTCACTGTTATCAATTTCCTTTAAACAGCATTTTTCATTGCTAAAATGAGAAGAGAATCAATAAATGGGCAAATGGTTACTGAATTATACTTTCTGTAACACTCTCTCCTCTCTCCTTGACCTGGGCCATTTTTTTCCTGCAACCAGTTTGTAACAAATGGTACGTTTTGTATCAGCGTCTTTACGTAACCCTCCGTGTGAACCGCCTTTGGACACTCCTATCAGTCTCCTAAGCGTCCCTCAAATGCGCCAGAAACCCTTCTCAAGCTTCAGTCTTCAAAACAATGTGATTATATTTCTCCCTCCTTGTTTCCAGCAAGTCGAAACTTTCTCGCTTACGCGTCTGATCACAGAGTAGCTGCAGAAAATGCTGTCGTCCTACGGACACAAAACGTCCTACACACGCACAAAAATCACCACCAGCCCTGTTCTTCCACAGCTAAGTTTTTAACGTTACGGCTCGTTGTAAAAACAAAACACTTTGGTTCAGATGAGCTTAAGAAGAAGTCACATTGCGGTTTAGCAGCGGATCCAGAGGGAAAGAGATCAAACACTCTGGTGCGAGTTTCTCACCGCGAGAAGCGCCTTTCACCTGCGACACAGTCGGGCTGGTCCCGTGACCCGCGGTGATGCGCACTCGTGGGACATCATGATGACGTTATCACTATTACCACGCAGCGTGCGTGGTCAACGTCTTCAGTGTCTGTGACGCTGGGAGAACCCACGAATGAGCTGCCCGTGGGCTCCAGGGTCAACAACCAAAATCTTGGGGTCCGCTCCCCGAAGGCACGTTCTTACTAGACGCTGTTAATCGACACCAGGGCGAGGACCCAGTTCTGGACCGTGCCTTTGCTCATGCCGTGAACTTCCTGTGCGATGCTCTCTCGTGCTAATTCTCCACAGCCCAGGCCCCCAGCCATACGCGGCCCCCGCCCCCTCTCAGGGCCCAGGCAGCCTCTGGGCCCCACCCTCCTGGCTGGCTTCATCATAACCACCCGCCGCGCGCTCTCAGCCAAGGGGACGGGATCTCACCTGTCTTAGTCCACACAGTATGTGTGCTGAATGTTCCAGAAACAACAGACACTGCTGTATAATACAGGCTGGATAAGTCCTTGGGGATGGCAAGGACTAAGCTGCCACAGGGAAGATGGTCTGTGACTCCTGTCCCCAGGAGGTGGGGACACAGCTGACACACAGGGCCACAGGGGAAGCCGGGTCAGTCAGGGCCAGAGGGTACGGGGGACCTTTACTGAGGGTCCCATGGGGAGGAACAGGTAAGGTAGAGTCGGGAGGCTCAGGACAGGCTAGTTTGGAGGATTTCAGTGGGCTCTGGGGTGTCGGGCTGCCAGAAGTGATCTGGTCCCTGCTCCGGGGTGCGGAGGGCATGGGGCTAGTAGCTTAGAGTGAGAGAGCCCGCAGAAGGGACTGGCTTGCGGGGGAAAGGCACACTCCCGGGGAGCTATTTGCCGTCTCTAGGATCTGGCTCACGCTGGGAGGGCCAGTCACTCTGTTCAGCCTCCCCAGATGTCAGAGTGTCAAATACAGGAGGTAACGGATGGTTGACATGGGTGGGTAGGGTCCTATCCCAGTTCTCTGGGGGCAGTGCTAACCCACAACACAGCTGCCCATCATGGCATAAGGAGAAGGGCTCAGAAGAAGCTTGGAAGGGCCCCACTCTGCCATGCACTGTGTGCATGATCTTGGGCATTTCGATGTCTGGGACCCTCAGTCTCCTCATCTGGAAAATGAGTAGCAGACTCTGATTTTTAAGACCCCTCTCAGGGCCCAAATTCTGCAAGCCCCTTCTCATAACCTACGGCACAGAAACTCTGTACCCCTGTCCTTGTCGAGGAACCCAAACTCGGGCCACGACATCCTAACAAAATGCACGGACTCCCTCCCCAGAGTTCCAGAGCACCATCTGAAGGTCGGACGTCCACGTGTCTGTCCACGTGGCTTCGATGTCCCTTATGACGTTCTGATGACGTCAGCTCTCCAGACAGCTGTCTGCCTGGACTGCGGGGGGTCGACTTCTGATTCAAATGCTTTTGTGTTTTGTATATTGGTCTTACCCCCGAGCCTACAATTCAGGGCATTACAAAAAACATGGTTAAGAAACGCTGCACACTCGGCAGAAGGCATTGTTCCCGCGTTTCCCGTGCTGTCCTCTCTAGGAAGGTCTCTGGGCTCAGGGACAGAAAGACATGCGTTAACCTGAATGCCTGGTTTGGGGGTTTTGCTTGTTTTCGCTCAGGCTGTGTCTGTCCCACTCCTCACGGAGCTGACGGTCTCAGAAGGACACCCACGGCGCCCCATCTGCGAGCGTGCGGAGCCCCTGCCCTCCATTTGGGGCACTCACCTCACACCCAGCTTCAGATTCATTTTTTCTACCTTATTTCCTCCCCACCCCCACATGCACGTACTTGTTTTTTTAATCTCATTTTGATTAGAACTGCTAAGTCTATTGATGTCTTTGGGGAAAGGAGGCGAATCAGCGAGGATGGACTCCTAGAGCCTCCGCGTTCACGCCGATGGCACCAACAGCCACAGGAGGACACAGGGTTGATGGCGGTGGGCTGGCAGGGGTGGGCGAGGGGACACAAGTCCAGGGTGAACTTGTGCGTGTAGATCTGTCCACACTTCTACACGGAGGGCACACTCCTTATCTCCTTAATGCTTCAGCTCACTTAACCCCCAAAGTGACGGAAACAGCTTAAAAAATCACTACAAATAGTATTTCGGGAGTGATTTTAAAAGTGAAACCCAAGTTCATCTTCAAATCATATCTTCATGCATTAGGATCCACAAGTAACGTTTTCGTTAGCCACAAAACAGCCTACAACAAGCATACAACCATTTAAAGATATTTACTAAAGCGAAACAAGAGAAATCAGAACATTTCTTGTCTAGCATAAAAATAGATATATATATGAATGTGGAAAATCACAGATTTTCTCAAAAAAGCCTTGACTCACAAGTCCCATACCGTGTCGGTGTGTCGGTGATTTCCGGAAGCCTGTATTTCATAGCCTCCTTCCCAAGGGCTACAGCTCAAAGCAGTTTCTCCAGCAAATCCAACAGACAGACAGACAGACTAGGGGCTGCTTGGCCGGGCTCGGACCGTACGGAGAGGCACAGGCTCGCTGCTCGGGATCAGCGTGTCTGAGGAGACGTACAAGCGGGCGAGCGCGGGGGCGAGCAGTGGGGACGGCGTGTTCGTGGGGCAGAGCCTCCGTCCGGGAAGCCGGGGATGCTCCGCAGAAGGCGCTGGGGGCAGCCGCGGGGCTGAGGCGGGCACCAGACACCCCTGCCCACGGGATGCTCAGAAATGGTTGAAATGGTCGACAAAAATGTGAAATGGTGAAAACGGCCAATTTTGAAAATGGCAAATTTTTCTGGGATAGGCATTTTACTCTGATGGAAATTTTTTTAAAAGGAAAGACTGTAAGGGCCGACTGCTGAATGGGAACGTCTCCGAGAACCTCAGCTCTCTTGTCAGCCTTGTCACTTGTTCCCTGGGCTTCCAACATCGCACACCTGCGACCCGGGGCCTGACCTCCCTGACTGTGCGACGGCAGCGCAGCCATCGGGGGACGGCCCTCGGGCAGGAGGGAGGGCAGACGCTGCTCTCCGCAGGCAGCCCTGACCAGTGACTCTGGACTCGTGGCCTCGCTCCCCAGAGAATAGCTCTGACCTCCACCCTCCCTGCAGGAGACACAGGACAGCAGGGACTTGCCCGCAGCAAACGGTCAGCCCTGGCCCTGGCCCCCATGCAAGTGCCCCGTCACCCCCTTACCTTCCTGAGGAAGAGTTTGTGCAGCTTCCTGTGGGGCAACCTGATCATCATTCATGCCCAGGAGCCCGGGGGCCAGTCCTGCAGGGTGTCTGGGCCATTGTGCGAGCTGCTGCCCCTGCTGTCGGCACCCCTGCAGCTCTGCCCGCCCTCCGCTTGGCACCTCCGCTCAGACCCGCTACGCCCAGGGGAAGCTCACTTCCCTGCACCGCACGGCGCCCTGGGGTGGGCTGTTCCCACGCGGAGCCTGGCCGGCTCCCAAGTGAAGGGGGAAAGCAGGAGGGGAATCGCCTGGAGCCTGGCCGTCTCTCCTGCTCTCAGGGGAGCGCACAGACTTTCACACAACATCCGGCCAAAGCCATCAAAGAGGGGGCTTCACAGGGAAGAAGTCGAATGTTCCAAAGTGTTGGCCATGCTGCAAGGGGCGAGCTGGGAGCCCCCTCCGCGCAGCCCACCTTGCAGCCCCACCCCCAGCACAGCACGGCAACACTACCCAGCAGGGGAGGGGCACATAAAAGCAGCGACTTCTTGTTTCAGGTGGCCCTGGGTCCACTAACAGACACGGGTTCTGCGAGAGCATTGCGTTACTCACTGTCCCACCCTCTGGGTAACACCTGCGCCTCACGCCCCAACACACACTTTCCCTCTTCAGCTGAGCACTCTTGCCGGCTAACTGGGCGTGGGGCCTCTCTGGGCAACAGAAAAATCGGCTTTGCCTTCCTGGAGACAACGGAGCACCCTATTTCCTGCAGAACAACCAGCCTTTGCGTCCATCACTAGCATCGAGCCTTATCTCGCCATGCCACAAGTGTGCGAGGTTTCACACGATACCTGGGAGCAAAGAGCAAGGTCAGGGTGGCACCTAGAGCCCTGGTGTTTTTAAAGCTTCTGGTGATGGGGCACCTGGGTGGCTCAGTGGGTTAAGCCTCTGCCTTTGGCGCAGGTCATGATCCCAGGGTCCTGGGATCGAGCCCCGCATAGGGCTCTCTGCTCAGCGGGGAGCCTGCTTCCTCCTCTCTCTCTGCCTGCCTCTCTGCCTACTTGTGATCTCTGTCAAATAAATAAATAAAGCTTCTTGTGAGTGCATAATTGGCTTCTCCTCCTAAGATCTAAAGATGCAGCACAGAAAATCCACGGGCAATCAGCTTTTAGCTGACAGATAACAGAAGTCATTGATTTGGGAGCAGGAGTAGAAATAAGTTGGTGTAAAAATGTAGGGCGTGGAGAGAAGGGATCCAAGACAAAGAAGAAATTGAAGATGAAAGGGATAGAAACTGCCCCGACCTAGGATGGCCCCATCCATCTCTTCCCTACACCGAAGCGCTCCGGGAGACGTCGTTCCCAACCAAAGAGAATGAGCTATACCACTGTCCACTCGCAAGTGGCTGTTGTCCCAGGAAATCTGGTCCAACCAAACACCTTTTCACTCACTCCACTGTCTCTGGAGAATGCACGCGAAATGTTCCTTTCCTCAAATGGCAGAACGGACTCGCACACGTTCGTCGCTGTGTCCTATCCGTGCACACACACACACACACACACGCACACACATATCAGTAGTAACGTAAGAGCTTTGGGAAGAGTAATGACCAGGTCAGCCCTTCTGAGGCACATTCTAAGACAGAACTTTACTCACCACATCTCCCGCTGGAAAGACTTTGTTAGGAACCTAGAAATACAGGATTTTTCAGAATATGTGCCTACATCGCTTGTTTTACACACATCTTTCCCTATGCTGGAGCCACCGACAACGAGCACATTCTAAGCAAACAATCATACCCCTGAGCTTACTCAGTTTGAGAATAAAGCACAGTTTTTTCATAGGCCAGATTATGACAGTAAAGTGCCCCCGCTTAAAAAAGAAAAGAAAAAAATAGATCTCTGTTCCATTTTGGTCCTGAGAGCTGGCACAAAATACCAACATCGGAAAATTACTAGAAAGGAGTCTTCTCCCTGTTCTCACCAAGTTTCTTATCTCTTCGCTCGGGCCCAGACGGTCACTGCACAGGTCAGCCTGGGATTCTCAACGCCTTGGAAGCTGGAAACACATTCTAGCCCCATGGCCTTCCCCTGAAAGAGAAGTTCACGCCGCGTCGAGCTCCCTCCACGGTCTTTTGGAGCGTTGAAGGAGGACCACATACAACACTTTCCTTAAAACCTGGGCTCCTGTGATCCTTCTGGAGAGTTCCATTATTTTAATAATCCTTTGCTTTAGTGAAAGAATATTGTATCCAGGCTTGACTGAAACTGGAATTTTTTACTGAACTTTTGTTGGTGGAGGGAGGGTTGTTGAGGTTCTAATATTATCACAATTGCAGGGAACACACGCAGGAAGTTTATTTTCTCTATCTAAAACAGACGTAACCCCTTGAAAAGGAAGCTCACCTCACGCGGGGCGGTTCGCAGCTCTCAGGTGACCCCGGTATCGCCTGGGCGTGGCCCTTCGGAGAAAGGACCGTGGGCTCGCCTGGGGTCACAGTCTCTCTGATTATTTTCCAGGCCGAATAAAATCAAAGGCTTCAACACCTGCTTCTAAGGGTGCACCTCTCTGGCCTCCTATAAAGGAAGAAATCCCGAGAGCTGTGCAGGAGTCATCTCAGCAGCGCCCCGGTCACGCTCGGCGGCGCTCCGGCTGCCGTGGTGGCGGGGAACTTGCTTCGAGTGGAGACGCCGAGCCTGCTGCCCTCCCAGGGAGACGGCCGGCCCAGGCTAACGTGCGCCGCAGAAAACTCGGAAAGAAGCTCGGCCAGAAAGATCCTCTTTCCTGCACCCCATGTTTCGCCCGGGGCGTTTGAAAGCGTGCGCTCCCCGGCAAGTCTCCCCGTCTGCACCTGGTGGCAGAGCGCGCACGAGCCCAGAGGGGGCAGGGCGGGGGGCCAGGGAGCAGAGGGTCTGGACAGTGCGGCCCTCAAATCATCCGGCTGGTTGTACCATGCCCTCAAGGGTCCCAACCGCGATTCAACACCCTCCCGTGAGGATGAGGAAGTAGTTCTCAAAGGCTCGGTGCTTTTGAAAACGCATTAGCGAAACGGATCGGGTCTTTGGTCTCTAGCTAAACCGCGGCCCTGGTAAATCTAGTGGCTTGGCGCTGGTGACCTTCCCTTCCCGATGGAATTTAACTGCAGGTATATGTGAGCCCGTGGACTGGACGTTGTCATGGAGACTGACAAGCAATTGCCTTTCATGCCGTGGTAGAGCTCCATGGCAATCCTGGCGTATTCATCTTCCAAATACTTTTTCAAAAGACATAATTTTGAGCATCAGCAATCCCTATGTATTGGCCAGTGCCTTAAAGAGACTCTGCTGCGGTCGTCACCGTGGGCATCCGTCCTCACCGGCAGAAAGAAGACGCTTGCACAATTACGCCCAAGAAACAAACCACCACAGAAAGCATCCGTTCACGTTTCCGTCGGACATGATCAGGTGGACCGCGGGGCCTCGTGGGGGGTCTTCCCCTGCAAAACCTAGTACCGGTGTCCCATTTCTCCGGACCCCGTGGACTCGGACAGACCAGCCCAGGCCTGGCCCAAGACAGCACGACGTGTTCGCCATGTCCTTCCTTTCCGCGGGCCAGGAAGGAGGGCAGGCTGTGATCGTCCGTTTGCTCTCGCAGAGCAGCTGTGGTAGAACTGAAGCACCAGACTAGGTCGTTATGGGGCAGAGAGGGAAGGAGAGAAGAGGAGGCTCTCCCGGGCGGCTGAGGCAGGAGGAGGAGAGCCAGCCCACGACTCGCAGGTGCGTAGGTCAGGAGGGAGCTGTACTCTGCCCACGTGGGGGCCATGGGTTTCCCGCAGCACAGGAGCTAAAAAATGCAGCGGAAACCCTTCATCACGAACGGGCAGCTTCTAGTAACGGGAGGGAGGGTGTTTCTAGAAGGAATCTGGTGACCAACAACAGCAAACATCTCTACCTTCACAGACGTGTGAGATGTTTATGCACCACACGTTCTGTACCTGCAGGTGCACCAGTGTGCGTCCGAGCAGACGGGAAAGAAAAACAAAGTCCTTGAAAGATCCGACGGTTTTGCTCTAATTCCCTGCAGTCCAGAGGCCCAGCAGGTAACACGGCCTGGGTCAAGGTCATAGTCACCAAGGAGCCAAGTGGGGAAAGGAAAGGACCCTCGCCCAGCTCTAGGGGCCTCTGGTCCGGCCGTTTCCTAACCCTGCTGCAAGGCCCTGCTGCTGGCCGCCGACACGGTGGTACAGAGAGGTCGCCCTGTGCTGAGGAAGGAAAATATCCAAAGGAAGAATCAGAGGACTGGACGAGTAGTGTCGCTTACTGAGACAGGAACATGGACAACCCTCAAGTGGAAAAACCAGTCGAAGCCCTTACGGGGCCAACACTGTAAGGACCGCAATGTCTCCAGATGAAAGAGTAGTGTTTCCAAAGGTGTGCGAGAATCCAGGGCTGGGAGAAGCTCGGCGCTGCCGGGGCCGCCGTTCCGCAGGTGACCCCGCCCGGCCAGCTCGCTGGGGCAGTGGCTTCTCCCGTCCCCGACCACCTGCTGCCACGTGCGCCCACAGCGCCTCCCCGGCTGCTCCCCGCTCTGGCACTTTCCACGACGGCCGTGGGGCTGGTCCCCCGACACACCCACGGCTCGGGGGCGGGCGCCGGCACGTCGGTGTGGAGGCTTAAGTAAGCTGCACCGTCATAAAGAAATAATGGCTGCGTTTACCTTTAGTAGATCATAAGAGGTAGCTATAATGTCCCGTAGCTTTTTATTTTTTTTTCCTCAGGACCACAGTTTAGAGATCTCGGCCCAAACCTGAGCCTGGGCCGTTAGAGGTCGAGCTGGCCTTCGTAGAGCCGCCTAAAGAGCGTCCCAGGCGTCCGAAAGGCAGGAGGCCGAGCCTCCCCTTCAGCTGCATGACATGACGGAGCAACTGCCTTCTGGCCTGACCTTCCCTTCCTCCTGGGAAACGCAGGAGGAGTAAAGGGAAAGTCGCCCCGCGAAGTTGCCGGGGACGGTGGCGGGTGCTTGGTGATGAGCGGTCCTGCTGCGGCCACCTTCCCCCCACGTCTGCCACAGGGACTCTCCTGCTTCTCGAGGTCACCCGAGGTCGAGGTCGACATCTTAGTGGCTATGATGACAATAGGAGGAAGTCACAAGGCGAATTACAAACAAAAGCTCCCGTTGGGCTGCTCGGATACAGATCACAACAGCAACCCCTCTCAGGCTGCATCAGTAAGTTACAATGACTTCTCCGTTAACTGAACCGAATTCCTTTGTGCTATTTGTCACTAAATATCATGAAACGTCACCTTCAATTGGTGACACCGCCGAAGAGCCTGGAGTTTTCCATATGTCACTAAATCCAAGACATCTGTAATCTATCACCACCCAACAATTCTAGTCATTTTAATACTTTTAGGATGATTTGAGCCCTAGCTAATTGCTTTTTTCAAATTATTTTACAAGTAGTAGAGAATTCTTTGAAAATTACAGAAAAGGTTTACCAAAAAAAATCACTTGTGATCCTAGAACTTAAGAAAATGACTTGTGACTTTCTTGATGTTTTGTTCTGTTTTCCTCTCAATCTTGTCTGGTTTGGGTTGGGAACAGACTCTTGCTAAATATGCTAAACTTTGGGGTTCAACATTTTTCCTCGAAGTTAATGTTTGTTTTTTCTCCAACTATCCTGAAGGGAGAGTTAAAAGTATGAGCTCGATCCAAGGACGTTCCTAGCAGAGAACTGGCCCCTAAATGCTTCGCTGGGTTTCTGCTGAAGGTGGAGGGACCGTCCGGTGATTAAATGCAGGAAAGGGCCTGTGCATTTGTCTCTCCTGATGACTCACAGAGGTCGCAGAAGTGTCGAGGTTGCGGCTTGCTCTGCCACCACCGCTGTTCTGGACCCTTCCCTGGGCCCCCGCGTGGGCCATGGAGACGTATGACCCAGCCGCATGGGGGGTCTGGGTCTGATGCACCTTCCGCACCACCCGCCCCGGGGCCCCTCTGCGCCCTGTCTTCCGTCCCTCCGAGGACTGTGAGGTGACACGGGGTCCCCAGTGCGTCTCTGGGGTAGGTGTGGAGGAGGACACCTTCACCCGGAGCCCAGCTAGCAGGGAGGCTCGGCTGCGTGGTGGGCTCTCACCCTGAGGGCAGAGTGGGCACCAGTGTCCCGCGCCTACGCCGAACGCCACACCATCTGGGCACATCCCCTCCCACCTGTCGCACCAGCAAGAACCCTGATAGGGATCCCCAACGAGGGCGGAAGGGTTTTCTCTTGAAGGGGTTACAAACTAGACTGCAAAGAGGTCACGAGAGGAGAAGGGCCACTCCTCCCACCACGACTGCCCTATTTCGAGTGTCTCTGCACGAGTTCAGACGCCTGCCCAGCCGCTTAGCCCAAGTGACAAGAACCACCTCGAGGTGCTACGGACCATAAGTCACCATCACCAACCCTCAGTGCCACGGACACAACGTTTATGTCTAATAAGGAAGCTCCAACTCGCACAACACGGTGGCACAGAGAACCTTTTCTCCACCAGTTTGGAGCGTTAAGCTGTTTATAAAAATCTACTGGATGTAGACGGCAGTACCATAAGTATGCTAAAAGCACAACAGCACAATTCCGTGGTGAGCTCGTTCACGTGGACGCCAGCGGTCAGATGCGAGACTGGCCGTTCATACACGGGCTTCCTTCGTTCCGGGGACACAGGCTCCTGGAACGGGCCAGGACTCTCTGTTGTCCCCGGGACTTGCAGCCCCACTGAGGAGCTGCTGGGGAGCCCATTGCTTCTGTGCCCTGCCCCCGACCTGCTCACGCAACAGGGCAGCCCAGCCCCTCAACAAGGCCGGGGAAGCAGGACCCCAGGAAGCTGCCAGATGCCGAATGGGGGGTTCGGTGTGTATTTTGTTTAGTGTGAACCAGAGTGAAGTACGACGCTCTCAGAGACATTAAACCAGCCTGACCAACACCCAGGTTTTAAATGACCTGTCTGGCCCCCGTAAGGCCCAGGTCCCTTGTTCTGTTCCCACCGTGCCCGCTGTGAACGTGCAGCCTGACGGGCAAAGACGCCACGGCTTTGCTGAGTGCACGGCGGCTCCGGACGGGGCGGTGTCGGGGGACCCAGGACCAGCAAAGCAGCCAGAAAACCGCTTCACCCAACTTCTTACTTATGACGTTTCTGCTCAAACCACGTGCTGCTCGAAATACTGCAGGAAACCTACCTTCATCTAAAATGACCCATTTGAGGCCTAATTCCCAAAAAGCTTCCGATGAGGACCTGACCTCTGCGCGGCCAGAGGGCTCCCGCCGCTCCGGGCAACCCAACGCAGGGCCAGCCCCCACCCCAGGGCCGCCTCATTCGGAGGGCTCTCTCGCCAGGTAACTCCCGGCTGATTTTGAAGGGGTGTGATAGAGTTGGAGGAATAATGCTCATGGAATCCCACATATGACGTCCCAGCGCGTCACAGAACGCGCCGTTGCCAGGGGGAGCAGGAGACGGTCCCAGCTTCACACGCAAGGCAAACCCCTGCTGCACAGAGACGTTACTGCACAAGCCCAGATGTGTCTCTGCTTCAGCCAGCACGTCAGATAATTGAACTTCACTGTGTGGGAACACCCCCACACACACACCCGAGGGCACATCCCCGCGGGGTCTGCTGGACTGAGCAGTGACAGAACCCGAGAAGCTAAAAGAACACGTCACACACGACATTCTCCTAAAACTGGAGCTCAGAGTCTCAGGGAGAGACGAGCAAGCACGAGCAGCTCTTACCTCCAAGGGCGCCGCTGGCTTGGTCTCAGGCAAGGTCGAGTCCCATTTGCCCTGTCAGAGCAGAAAGGAAAGAGAAAGTGCTGTAGGTCGCAGGACGACACCGGCAGCGAGCCGCTGTGCAGTGAGGACGGGGAGACACTCACCAAGCCGGGGAGCTTTTTGCTTCTAAACATTAACCTCCACATGGTGCTAAAGAATTAGAAGAGTCACTCGATCTTCCAGGAAGCTCGAAGCAAACAGCAGAAGAAAGGAACTTGCAAACTTTTGTGCAACTTTACAATTCAGCCAAAGGAAGTGATGATGTTCCCATTACCAACCTCAAAACTCAACCCAAAAAAACAACAACAAAAAAACCCCCCAAAAGTCACTGGTTTCTAGTCCAGATGCGCATTTAATTAGCAGGGGCTATCACTAATGGAACCAGACGGATGTCCTAAGGTGACCTGCCGGCTCGGTTCCCTGGGAGGCAATCATTCCAGCTACAGGACCGCGAGGGCTTGGGGTCTGAGCGCACACGAGTGCTCAGCTAGCGACGGCCCAGCCGGGTTCCGTTGTGGGGTACAAGCCAGAAACCCACTTCCAGCATCCCCGCCTCGCCCCACACCGCGCTCGGGCTAGAATGAGTCCAAGCAGCCCGCAGAGCTACTTAGCAAAGTGCTTTTAGGAATTTGGAAACAGAAAGCCAGGCCAGTTGTGTTTCTGCACCCCTTAAACCACGAGTCTCAGTTTCCCTTTTCTGTTTTTTCCCCTCCTCTCCCTTCCGTTCCCTGCTCCCTGGCTCATATCTGCTGCAAAATAAGGGGTGGAAGGAAACCAAACGTTAAACGAATCTCTTGCAGCCCTCACGAGCAATCGTGGCTCATGACCACACCGGGGACCCGCGCCCCTGTTGCGGACCACAGAGAGGCCCAAGGCATCCGCCGCAAGAGAATTCCGCGTTGCTGGCTGTGAATTTTCTCAGCTTCAACCCACACCGCCACCGCCTTCCCACACACCTGGCAGCCCACCTGCCACAGCCTCAGTTTCCCCACACCCCTGCCTCTCCGTGGTCGGCGCATGCTAGAAACAGCTGAAGCTTTTTTGTTTTTTTGTTTTTTTTAAGATTGTATTTATTTATTTATGTTAGAGACAAGAAAGAGAATGGGAGAGAGAGTGGGGAGGGCAGAGGGAATCTCAAGCAGATTCCAGGCCCAGTGCAGAGCCCCAGACGGGGCTCAACCCCACGACCCCGAGATCACAACCTGAGCTGAAACCATGAGTCAGTCACTTGACCAAGCCCCCCCAGGCCCCCTGAAACACCTGGACCTCAGCACACTCCCGGACGACCTCCAGCAGCCGTGCGGGGACAGAATCCTGCTACGTCAGAGCCGACCGTGCTTCCACGTGGTGCTAACGTGGGGTCAAGGTTGAGAGTCCTTGCTCTCCTGTCCCTTCGTCCCTGTTTCCTGTCCCCCAGCCAGACAGGGAGTATTAAATGGCACACACACTCATACACCACTGGGCCTGAGGAGGGCACGGGCGGCAAACACCGTGGGTCTCCTCCCCGCAGACTGTCCCCCTTTACGGAGAAGGCCCCTTCCCTTCCACGGGGAGTCAGTCCCGTGAAGTCCAGGACAGCCTGAGCCTGCCGGGACCACCCATCGCCCAGGCAGGGCCGTGGCTCGGGCCTGGTTGCTGTCTGGGCACAGCGTCTGCTCTGAGACGGCGCGAACCCCGCCAGAGGGAGGCCCGCGCAGGGCTCAGGAGAGCCACGGCCCGGGCCGTCCCGACGGCTGCGCAGACGCTCTGAGCCTGGAGTCTGTGCTTGTCGTGCGTGGGAAACGCGCCCGCCTGGGCGCAGAGGGACAGTCCGTGTTAGGGCCTCGCACTCACACCCGCCAGAAGCCCTGTCTATTCCAACCATAGCGGCTGATAAATTGCCCATCGTGCTTGTGCCACTTTGATGTGGTTTCTGTAACTTGAAAAAGAGTGTGAGGTCTAACGCGGTATCAATGCCGTGTCCGCGAGTCCCCAAGCGCCATAGAATCACGTATTCATCCGTTGTCCAACCTAAGCCCATGACCGACCCACCAACTGGTCACCTTCTACGGGGGAGCCATAGCACACACAGTGCCCCCAGCCCAGGCTGACTTGAAGCCCTTGAGGCTGTGAGTACCCAGTGTTCAATGTTTGGGGGATCTCCCTGGAAACTCGAGATGCTGAATTTGCATGTTCTCTTAGTCACAGTCATGGAGTCTCCTTCCCCTTCATTTTCTGGGTCCCCCACTTCAATAGGAGTCAGCGAAGTAAGCGGGGGCATCAGGTCAAACAGAAGTGAAATGCTGGTCTACTAACCATCCAGCAGGTGCACATCCCCCCCCCCAACCGCAGACCCCTTCATGTCCCTTCCTCCCAACTCTCCTCCATTCCCTCGACTCCACCGTCAGCCACCAGGCTCAGCTCCTGAGCCAAATGTGGGGGGCAGGGAGCAGGGGGTCTTTCAACTCCAAAAAGGCTGATCCGCATCCTTCCTACCCCATTTCAATCCAGGATGAGCGGAGAGGACATCCCTGCAGGTCCCACCTTCCTCCCTCGGAGCACCTGTGATTACGGCAGGTAGGGAAGGAGACAGAAGGCAGGTGGAGGGGAGAGAGGGGCAAGCCGGAGGATGCCAACGCAGGTTTCCATCGCTAGAGGAGTCGGGCCCGTCCTCTGTCCTCCTGTTACACCCTGTGACCGCGTTCTTGTCAAAACCCCCCTAGCGCAAGTTCAGTAGCACCACGGTCGGCTCCCCAAGGAAAAACTAGAGGGACGAGGGTATGAAGCAGCTCACACACACAGACAGGAGTCCAGGTGTGTTCCACGAAGAGGAAACTCCTCAGACTTGTTAAAATAAACGAACGGGGCAAATATGCCGGTGCTTTGTTAACTTGAAAGAAAATATCAGAAATCTCTAGACAAAGTGTCAATGACCGTTCTGTTAAAAACATGACTTGAATATTTTTGGAAAGCTCTAGAAAGCAATCGCATGCCACAGAACAAGTGAGAGGTCCCCACTGTAGTGCTCACGGCACTTGGAATTCCTAGTCTGGATGGCCAAGCGTCATGTGACTCAGTAGGTCTGGAGAGACCGACCTTCCAGGAAGGAGAGTGGACAGCCCAACTCTACAACGCACAGGGGTCTGGCTTGCTCCCAGAGTCCCCGCTCACTAGACAACGGAGTGCCCTGCAGACGCTGCGCACCGTCCTCCAAAGCCGCGCTTGGCCAGGCGCGCAGGCGATAGAGTGAATACACACTATCCTTCCCCGAAACCAGCACGTGGGATGCTGAGAAAGCTCAACACTTTAAGCCCTGGTTTTCCTGGAATGTTCTGTGGCTTTAAGTTACTGCCGAGCCCAGGGCTGACCGTGTGGTCTTGGGGCGGGCACAGGGAGCGGGAGCAGTGGCAGCGAGGGCAGGGCTCGGGCTCCTGGCTGTCTCCCGCCACCAGTCGTGGGGCAGATGACTTAGCCGTTAGCTGTGGCCTTGGTTTCCCTGTTTGCACAGCTGGGGCAGCACCTGGACTCTGGGGAGGTTGGGAGAAAGGGGCAACAGGCTCTGGACGCGGGGCATGCAGCAGCTTCTCTGTGTCGGCCACGTTGCAGGAAGGCGCTCCCCAAATCCGAGTGGCTCAGCTGGCCTCAGAGACATCTCGCCCCTTGAATGCTGGCA
Source organism: Mellivora capensis (assembly GCA_004024625.1). Classification (NCBI taxonomy): domain Eukaryota; kingdom Metazoa; phylum Chordata; class Mammalia; order Carnivora; family Mustelidae; genus Mellivora; species Mellivora capensis. The sequence continues at coordinate 4,737 of PISX010027461.1, read as the reverse complement.
TCCGTGTTTCCAGTCTGGGATCACTTGGAATTTGACCCCAGGGGGGCCGGACGAGATCTAACTGCTGTGTTTCTGGCTGGGGTCCCGCCTCCTGCCGGAGGAGCCGCACTACCACGGACGAACAGCAGATGGCGCCAGAGAGCCGTCTGCCGCGGCGCGCGGCTTCCCGGGAGCCTCGCCGGGCTGAGTCCTGGGCAACTGGGCCGTAAATCGGTGTTGATTCTGTTGTTCTGGAACATCCAGAAATTCCCCAAATGTCTAATCGAAGATGTCGGGTTTGTGCACCCTTTTCTCTGCGGCATTGAATCTTAAATATCCGAGATGGGGCGTGGCTCCGGCACACACACACACCCCCGCCCCCCCCGCTGCTGGCCCCCCGCTGTTTGAGTCCCTGTGTCCCTGGCCCTCTGTCCTCCCGCCGTCCTCACCAAGCCCGGCGCTTCTTCTCCTCCCCACGCGCCCTGGGACGGCCTGGGCTCCGCAGCCCGAGGACGGCGTCGGCCGCGCCATCTCACGGGTGTGCTCCCCCAGGGACCAGGCACGAAGGTCGCGCAGGGCCCAGCCTGTCGGGGCTGTTCTCCAGAGCCCGGCGTCCCTGCCTCTGCTGCGGGCCTCAAGCCCCAGAGACCCTCGCTGTATCTGGGTGGCTCTTCCCCGAGGGTCGTGGAGGCCACGTGACAGCACCAACGGGGAAATCCGTCCCGGCCAGCCACCGCGGTCCTGGGCCGGGCCGGAGTCTTTCTAGATGACCCGAGCCAAGAGGCCGTGTGCCCAGTCCCAGCAGGAGAAGGTTCGGGATTGCAGCCCGTGCTCCTTCCCCTCCCCGGGGCTCAGGGGTCAGCCCTGTGGTAAAACAGACGGGGGCCACTTGGAGCACTTCCTGCAAACGGGACATCCAGTGACGAGGATGTCACCCCGCACACTTAGAGACGACGGGAAAATGTCCCTCAATGAGCAGCCCATGTGGCAGGAAGCATGGGGAACCCACAGGGACTGAGGGACGCGGACCACGGGCTGGACCCCCACCAACTGGGGCCTTGCAGTTTCTGTCGTCTTTGAAGTCTGATTTTTTTAAAACATTTTTCTAATTGAGGCAAATTTCACATAAGGTAAAACCAACCATTTCGAGATGGGCAGCGTCATGGAGCACACACTGCCACTGTGGCGCCATCGGCCCACCGTCCACTCCCGGATATTTTCGTTGCCCACCACGGACCCCTGAGGAATCCGCACCCGCACCCCTGAGGCCCTCCTCCCCCCAGCCCTGCACTTCCCACTCCGGAGCTGCTTCACGTAAACTGAACCAGACCACGGAGGGCTTCGGCGTCCGGCTTCCCTCCCGCAGCGTCCTGTTTCTGAGGCTCGGCCCGCGGCAGCACACACGGGTCCCTCGTTCCTTTCACGCTGAGCGGCCCTCCGCGGCGCGGCCCTCGGCTCCTCGCTCAGCCCTACACCGGCCGGCGGCTGCGAGCCGAGCTGCCACAGCCTGCACGGGCGTCCCGGGCTTGCCCAGGCGGGCCTGGGTCTCGAGGTGGGGTTGCGAGTTATGGTAACAGGGTTCGGGCACCACCGGATTCTTCCAGAGCAGGGAAGCCACTTTATAGTCCCACCAGCAACGTACCCGAGCTCCTGACTCAGAACTTGTTACTTGGCATTTTCTTTTCTCCTCCCCCTTCTTCTTCTTCTTCTCCTTCTTCTGGTCATTTTACTGGAGTTCTGTACAGAAAAAGCTGAACTACAGAATTATTAAAAGGACATTCAGGAGATTGTATTTTTACTTGAGCTATTAAAGGATTTTTTGAACAAGTCAAAAATCCATACATTATCTTTTTAAAAATCAATAGATTTGACTACATGTAAATAAGAAATACTTTGCATGACAAAAGACGCCACAAGGTCGAAACAGGCCACAGACCGGAAGGACGTACTCATAACCCGTCTGTCTCGGAAAGAATCAGCACCGGGGACATGTCAAGGTTAACGCATAAAGTAGAGAGGCAGAGAGGGGCTTTCATCCTCTTCAGATAAGCAAATTCTTCGCTCCTAAAAATAGCGGGAGTGGGGCATCTGGGCCGCGCGGACCGACTCTTGATCTCGGCTCAGGTGGTGATCCCCGGACCCCGAGATCGAGCCTTGTGTCAGGCGCGGAGTCTGCCTGAGATTCTCTTTCCCTCTCAGTCTGCCCCAGCCCCCGAAAATAAATAAAAGTAAGACTTAAAAAAAATTAAAAAATAGTCAAAGGGTGCCAAACTGTGTTTCAGTGGGAGTTGTGAGCATCCGGAAAAAGGACGTCTGGTGACTCGCCAAAGGGAGAGTAAATGAGTCCAGCCCGTTTGGAGACGGGTATGTCCATCCCAAGTCAGCCCCGGAAGTGCACGCATCTTACGGCCACCGATGTCACTTTTAAGTATCTACACAGAGAAACAAACTCGGGGCACGTTCAGGGGAAGACACAGGTTCTCCACGGAGCACGGCTTACAGGAACAGAAACTGGAAATCCCCGGACTTGGTCCTCGGGTGGGAGGAGGGAGAACGGGGAGGAAACGCTGCGCAGGATTCAAAGTGAGTGAAATAGAACCGTGTGAAGAGCACGAATAAAGCTCAGAAACAGCATCAAGAGCTTTTTGGAAATAAGTTTCAAGAGGGAATAAGGACTGTGATCCCATCCGCGTGAACAGCACCGGTGTCCTTGTAAGGAGAGGAGATTAGGGCACAGGGGCACACACAGGCCACCGTGGTGCAGGCGCTGCCGTCGGCAAGCCAAGCAGAGAAGACCGCGGTGAGCCTGCCCACCCCCGGGCCGCCGACGTCCAGCCTCCGGGCCCGTGGTGCTTGTCACAGCAGCGCCGGCCAACGAGCACAGCCATCGGGGCCACGTGCCTTTGTGGGTCAGCCCGGAAGCGCCAGGGAACCGGCTCCAATGTCCACTGGGCCCTCAAACCATGGCAGCCACTGAACTCGAGACATGAGCCGAGTCCAGACACTGAAACACTCCGGGGGTTGTGTCAGGGGGCCCTTGCCATGCCACTTACCGTCTTCATCTACACCCGCGGAACGCGTGTGCCTAGCTCAGAGACCCGGGCTGCACAGAGCCCCCGTGACATGGCTTTGCAAATCAGCCAGGCTGGGTCACACAGATGGATCCCGGGGTGCATGTGGCCGTCACAGTCCAAGGAATTGAATCATAACCACTCAGGTGTGTTGCGTGATTCGGCTAGACTTATAACTCCTGTCCTCAAATCCCTCTGGAGCACTGAGATCCTCTCCCAGCACCTGAGGACCAGAAGTTCCCCGTAAAGAAACAGCACCGCAAGGCGGCGGCTCAGAGCTCTCCTCCCCACAGAGCCCCAGGCCGGTTCACGCCTCCCTCTTTGGCTGCCCTGGGGAGCGCCAGGCCCTTGGAAAACAAATCAGCACGTGATATCAGAAGGTGGAGGCCCAGGTGTGGAGCAGACCCACACCCACACACCAGAGCACGAAGCAAGGGCACCTTTGACCCCTGAACGACGCCCACCCCCACATTGTTGAAAACCTACACGTAACCTTGGACTCCCCCCAGAGTTAACCGCTACTGGGCTCCTGTACCACACGGCTCACCAGTAACCTAACGGCAGTCACACATGATCCATGCTCACCAGGTGCGGCATTCTTACCAGAAGTAAGCTAGAGAAGAGAAAACGCTCCTGAGAAAACCACGAAGAAGAGAAAACCCATCTCCAGAACGTGTTTAAGACCAAGTCGGATCGTTACCAACGACTCTCCTGGAGAAACTAGAAACTAGTTTCATTTCATTCCTAATTGTCCATGACTGCGCCTTTCAGGATTGCCAGGACGGTACTGGTGTGAGGGGCTTGTCCCCACCACTTGGCACTTGTTCGACCTCACACGGAAGCAGGCGCCTGGGAAGCCCCTGCACTCACTGGGGTCGGCCAGGCACTTGGTGGGCGGCCAGGGAGCCACCAGCCGGCCCGGCAGACCCGGCGTGGACACAGTATCCTGGGATTCAGCGTGGAGCTGAGCTGTGAGCCCGAAGCCCAGAGGACACCGCACGAAAGGCAGATCCTGGAGCTGGCTCAGAGGTTCCAGGGGCCCGCTCTCCCCAGGAGCCAGCGTGCGGGGCCCTGGGTCGCCACCTCAGCACTACCGACCCGTGGAGCGGGCACCTCTGTTTGGGGGGAGGGTCCTGTACATGCACGGTGTTGAGCAGCACCCCTGGGCTCCAGCGCCCAGAGAAACCTCTGTCCCAGTTACAACCACCGAAACCATCTGCGCACATGGCCGATGTCCCCAGGGCTGTGAGATCACCCCGACTGCATCTTTAGGAGCAAGACTCCAGCCCGCTGGGGAGCCTGGCAGGTTCCGGAGACAGAGGAGCTGGGTGTGGCCGAGACACACATGCATGCACGAGACTGGGAAACGCGGCCACAGCTGTGCCCCCAGAGGGGCTCAGAAGCCCCAGTAGTCAGACTGTTAGCTCAGCTAGAGCCCGGGGAGGAAGCATGACTTCACTCTGAGACCCAGGGAGCTGGGCCAACCTCCCTAAACCCTCCTGAGCACGGGCAGGGCTCCCTGGACCCCGACGCAGAGCTGAGAGGCACCTAGCTCCAGGGAGAGAGGACCGTCCCCTTCCCAGGTCAGCCCTGTGACCACACATACCAGATGTGTGCAAGGGCTGGAGCACACATTTATAGACGTTTTCATAAAAAATAATTAATTTTTTATTTGCTCAGCACAGGC
>PISX010027460.1:0-22945 GCA_004024625.1 Mellivora capensis | reverse complement strand
CAGCGGTCCCCCGGCGCAGCCCGCGAGGCGGCCACCCAGCGGTCCCCCGGCGCAGCCCGCGAGGCGGCCACCCAGCGGTCCCCGGACGCTACCCAGGGCCCGGTTACCAGCTCATGAAAGCACTTCGGGCCCGGGAGCAGGAGCCAGGCAGCAGGCGCCAGGCAAGGATAGAGTGGAAGACCTCACTGCCGCTAAGTCCTGCTTCTTGCAGAAGCTGGGGAAAGAATGGTGTGGGTAGTTCTTGGTCCCCGCCCCTTGTTAAATGTTTGCAAACACTGATCTAAAGAGTTCTAATAAAAAATCGAATTTCCCTAATAAAAAATTGAATTTCTCTAGCGCCTATTAATTGTCAGGTAAAAGGGGAGGGAGAGGCCTTTCCTCCAGCAGCCAGTATCTGCCCTAGGCTGCTCTTCACCTAGACTCAGGTGAGACCTTTTGGTTTTCTAGCCGCCGGAGTCAGCGGTCTTCCTGGCCACCGCCTGGTGCTTCCCTCATGCTCTTTAACCGCAAGATTCTGGTTTTGCCGGTTAAGAGGCTTTTCCCACCAGGGAGTCCGTCCTCACTGGAACATTTAAAAGCCTGTGGTGTTTCTATTCTGATATGGGATGAGAAAACTTGGTTCCAATCCGATCCACGTGGCTGGATATTTCGTGGCCCTGGAAGCAGCCAGCAACTTCCCGGTTTGTACACGTGACGGCGAGAAAGGGGGAGGAAATTGGGTGAAAGAGCCAGGACTGCCCTGCTGTTGTACTAAAGTCTTGCGAGGGCCGTCAGACCTTCAGCGAGGTTTGCTGCAAGTTAGACACTAGCAGTGCTGTTTCTTCCCTTAGTAACCACAGCAGCGGGGAGTCCTGGAGCGGGATGATAGTCACTCTCTTTGCCATGGTTTTTTTAATGGAAATATATTTGACATATAACATTGTGTAAATTTAAGGTGTACATGTTAATTTGATAGATTTACATATTATAATATGATTGCCTTTGTGGTGATAATTATCATCTCTATCATTTTGGTTTCCAGCTCTATCCTGGCAGCTGGGACTCCAGGGCCAGGCTAGCAGAAGGAAGCAAACTGTTAACAGCTGGGTGCTAGGATAAAAACCCAACACCAGAAATCTTTGTGTTATGAAATTTTCATTTAAAAAGTTCAAGGTGGGGTTAAGTCTCTGCCTTCGGCTCAGGTCATGATCTCAGGATCCTGGGATCGAGCCCCACATCGGGATCTCTGCTCAGCGGGGAGCCTGCTTCCTCCTTTCTCTGCCTACTTGTGATCTCTTTCTGTGTGTCAAATAAATAAATAAAATCTTTTTAAAAATTAAAAAATAAAAAGTTCAAGGAAACTGGGACACCTGGGTGGCTAAGCTGGTTAATGGTGTGCCTTAGGCTGAGGTCGTGATCTTCAAGTCTTTGGATCAAGCCCCCCACACGGGGCTCCCTGCCTAGCGGGGAGGTAGGGAGTGATCTGCTTCTCCCTGTCCTTCTGCCCCCTCATCTTGCATGCTCTCTCTTGCCCTTTCTCAAATACATCTTTTTTTAAAAATTCAAGGAAATCTAACTTTAAAGACCAAGGGAATGGAGGGGTGTACCTATCATATACCCTTTAGTCACCACTTATAGATGACCACCCCAATTTTTAAAAAGCACTTATAAGGGAAATAAAATGCAAAGCTGAATTTATAATAGTTTTTAAACTATTTTTAAAAGAAGCAAAAAAAAAAAAAAGCCTAGGTGGAGTGAACTTCAAACATTTAACACGCAAAAACAATGCAGACTCCGTTTTCATTGAAGCCACATCAGAATAGTATAAAGACTTGATGTTGATGCTTATCCCCCTCTAAGTAGTACCCATATGACCACAACGTCAGATTTTCTCCTTTTCAAGAAAGATTACTGGCAGCAGATACAAGCCACAGGAGTCTATGACTATTCTGAAACACACAGAAATGACCTATACATACACACAGACTAGTCTGAGATGGTTTTGTGAAAGAAGAAAATGGTAAGATGCAGTAAACATCCTTGGTGGGAGATCAGAGCCAAGAAAAGAAGGGAGGTTGAACTTGAAGTAAAAGCATTTAGGTGTGATGACACATACATAATATTCTTTTTTTTTAAATTTCTTTTCAGAGCAACAGTATTCATTGTTTTTGCACCACACCCAGTGCTCCATGCAATAGTGCCCTCCTTAATACCCACCACCTGATTCCCCTAACCTCCTACCCCCCACCCCCCACCCCTTCAAAACTCCTCAGGTGGTTTTTCAGAGTCCATAGTCTCTCATGGTTCACCTCCCCTTCCAATTTCCCTCAACTCCCTTCTCTCCATCTCCCCATGTCCTCCATGTTATTTGTTATACTCCACAAATAAGTGAAACCATAAGATAATTGATTTTCTCCGCTTGACCAATTTCACTAATAATCTCTTCCAGTCCCATCCATGTTGCTACAAAAGTTGGGTATTCATCCTTTCTGATGGAGGCATAATACTCCATAGTGTATATGGACTACATATTCCTTATCCATTTGTCCGTTGAAGGGCATCTTGGTTCCTTCCACAGTTCGGCGACTGTGGCCATTGCTGCTATAAACATTGGGGTACAGACGGCCCTTCTTTTCACTACATCTCTGTCTTTGGGGTAAATACCCAGTAGTGCAATTGCAGGGTCATAGGGAAACTCTATTTTTAATTTCTTGAGGAATCTCCACACTGTTCTCCAAAGTGGCTGCATCAACTTGCATTCCCACCAACAGTGTAAGAGGGTTCCCCTTTCTCCACATCCTCTCCAACACACGTGTTTCCTGTCTTGCTAATTTTGGCCATTCTAACTGGTGTGAGGTGGTATCTCAATGTGGTTTTAATTTGAATTTCCCTGATGGCTAGTGATGATGAACATTTTTTCACGTGTCTGATAGCCGTTTGTATGTCTTCATTGGAGAAGTGTCTGTTCATGTCTTCTGCCCATTTTTTGACATGATTATCTGTTTCATATGTGTTGAGTTTGAGAAGTTCTTTATAGATCCTGGATATCAACCTTTTGTCTGTACTGTCATTTGCAAATATATTCTCCCATTCCGTGGGTTGCTTCTTTGTTTTGTTGACTGTTTCCTCTGCTGTGCAGAAGCTTTTGATCTTGATGAAGTCCCAAAAGTTCATTTTCACTTTTGTTTCCTTTGCCTTTGGAGACATATCTTGAAAGAAGTTGCTGTGGCTGATATCAAAGAGGTTACTGCCTATGTTCTCCTCTAGGATTCTGATGGATTCCTGTCTCACATTGAGGTCTTTTATCCATTTCCAGTTTATCTTTGTGTACGGTGTAAGAGAATGGTCGAGTTTCATTCTTCTATGTACAGCTGTCCAATTTTCCCAGCACCATTTATTGAAGAGACTGTCTTTTTTCCACTGTACATTTTTTCCTGCTTTGTCGAAGATTATTTGACCATAGAGTTGAGGGTCCATATCTGGGCTCTCTACTCTGTTCCACTGGTCTATGTGTCTGTTTTTATGCCAGTACCATGCTGTCTTGGTGATCAAGCTTTGTAGTAAAGCTTGAAATCAGGTAATGTGATGCCGCCAGTTTTATTTTTATTTTTCAACATTTCCTTAGCAATTTGGGGTCTCTTCTGATTCCATACAAATTTTAGGATTATTTGCTCCAGCTCTTTGAAAAATACAAGTGGAATTTTGATCAGAATGGCATTAAAAGTATAGATTGCTCTAGGCAGTATAGACATTTTAACAATGTTTATTCTTCCAATCCAAGATCATGGAATGGTCTTCCATCTTTTTGTGTCTTCTTCAATTTCTTTCATGAGTGTTCTGTAGTTCCTTGAGTACAGATCCTTTACCTCTTTGGTTAGGTTTATTCCTAGGTGTCTTATGGTTCTTGGTGCTATACTAAATGGAATCGATTCTCTAATTTCCCTTTCTGTATTTTCATTGTTAGTATATAAGAAAGCCACTTATTTCTGTACATTGACTTTACATCCTGCCATGTTACTGAACTGCTGACATACATAATATTCTTTATGCATATCAAATGTTAAATTTCTAAAAAACCTATTATTTAATCCAGAAGGGGAATGTCAGAGTAAATAAAAAACAAATGTTCAAATAAAAAAAAAAAAAAGACAACCAGGGTGCCTGGGTGGCTCAGTGGGTTAAAGCCTCTGCCTTCAGCTCAGGTCATGATCTGGGGATCCTGGGATGGAGACACACTTTGAGCTCTCTGCTCAGCGGGGAGCCTGCTTCCCTGTCTCTCTCTGCCTGCCTTTCTGCCTACTTGTGATCTCTGTCAAATAAGTAAAATCTTTAAAAAAAAAAAAAAAAGACAACCAATTAGACTCCTCTCAAAGCAGGGCATGAAGCAGTGCCACTTGAGTTTTCATCAAGCTCAGGGTCCCCAGAGCAACCCATCTGCTCTTTTCAACCTATTCTCTTATAGGAAATCACTTTTAACAGTTTCACATGTACTTTTACATAATTGCACATACTTTTTTTTTTTCTTTCAGCAGCCTGATTTTCCTCAGTAAGTGTACACTTTAACCCTTCCCTTACTACTGGTTGATTAGTTTATTTCCCAAATTTCTCAATTACAAACTGTTGCACTGAATTCCTACTTGTCTTCATATCTATGTTGAAATATTTTGTATTATTTTTATTTATTATTATGTCCTCATATCTATGTTGAAATATTTTTTATTTTTTTTTAAAAGATTTTATTTGGGACACCTGGGTGGCTCAGTTGGTCCCAGAGACCTGGGATCGAGTCCCGCATTGGGCTCCCAGCTCCACGGGGAATCTGCTTCTCCCTCTGACCTTCTCCTCGCTCATGCTCTCTCACTGCCTCTCTCTCAAATAAATAAATAAAATCTTTTTTTTTTTCTAAAAATTTTATTTATTTATTTATTTAAGAGAGAATGAGAATGAGCGAGCCTGAGAGGCGGCAGGGTCAGAGGGAGAATCACACTCCCCACTGAGCAAGGAGCTCCATGCAGGACTTGATCTGGTACTCCAGGATCATGACCTGAGCCGAAGGCATTTGCTTAACCAACTGAGCTACCCAAGTGCCCCTCTATGTTGAAATATTTTTTTTAAGATTATTTGAGGGGCGCCTGGGTAGCTCAGTGGGTTAGACCACTGCCTTCGGCTCAGGTCATGATCTCAGGGTCCGGGGATTGAGTCCCGCATCGGGCTCTCTGCTCAGCAGGGAGCCTGCTTCCCCCCCCCCCTCTCTCTGCCTGCCTCTCTGCCTACTTGTGATCTCTCTCTGTCAAATAAATAAAATCTTTTTTAAAAAATTTTATTTGATAGGGAGAGAGAGAGAGTGAGAGCACAAGGGTGGGGGGAGTGGAGGCAGAGGAAGAGAGAAGGAGAGGAGAAGCAGACTCCCAGCCCCATGTGAGACTTGATACCACTACCCTGAGATCACGACCTGGGCCAAAGGCAGTCACTTAACCGACTGAGTCACCCAGGCGCCCCTATGTTAGACTATTTCTACAGAAATCTTCCTAGAAATGGAATTGCTGGGTTAAAGAATGATCACCTTTAAAACTGTGGCTCATTCGGTTAAGTGTCTGATCTCAGACCTGGTCTTGATCTTGATCTTATTTATTTATAAATAAAATTAAATTGTTATATTGCCAAACTGCCCTACAAAATGGCCATACAGATTTATTTTCCCATTATAAGATATGAAAGTTATTTTCACTATACTTACTCAAATTCAATGTTACCAATCTATTTTATGTCCACATCGGTCACTTTTCTATTTTTTTTCAATACTTATCCCACTGTTTAAACTATATAGCATTATAGAATGTTTTAATATTTGAAAGGCCAAGCTTACTCTCACTGTTCAATTGGCAGTCTTGGTCATTTGTTTTCCAGATGAAGCTAGTTATTTATTTTTTAATTTCAGTTAATATATAGTGCAGTGTTGGTTTTAGGAGAATTCAGTGATTTATTACTTATATACAACATCCGATGCTCATCACAAGTGCCCTCCTTAATACCCATCATCCATCCAGCCAACTCCCCATCCCCACCACCTCCCTCCATCAACCCTCAACCCTTAGTTTGTTCTCTATCATTAAGAGTCTCGTATGGTTTGGTTCTCTCTCTCTCTTTTTTTCCTCCCCCCACATATGTTCATCAGTTTTGTTTCTTAAATTCCACATGTCAGTGAGATCATATGTCAGTCAGCCTCTGTACTGACGTTGTCTGCTTAGCATAACACACTAATTCCATTCATGTTTCTGCAAATGGCAAGATTCCAATCTGTTTGATGATTGAGTAATACTCCATTCTGTATATATATCCCATCTTCTTTATCCATTCATCTGTCAATCGACATTTGGGCCCTTTCCATATTTTGGCTATTGTTGGTAATGTTGCTATAAACATTGGGGTGCATGCATTCCTTCAAATCTGCATTTTTGTATCCTTTGGGTAAATACCTAGTAGTGCAATTGCAGGATCACAGGGTAATTCTATTTTTAACTTTTTGGGGAACCTCCATACTGTTTTCCAGAGTGGCTACATCAGTTTGCATTCCCATCAACAGTGGAAGAGGGTTTGCCTTTCTCTGCATCCTCACCAATACCTGTTGTTTGTGTGTTGTTAATTTAGCCATTCTGACAGGTATGAGGTGGTATCTCATTGTGGTTTTGATTTGCATTTCCTTGATGATGAGTGATGTTGAGCATCTTTTCATGTGTCTGTTGGCCATCTGGATATTTTCTTTGGAAAACTGCCTATTCATGTCTTCTGTCCATTTCTTGACTAGATTATGTATTTTTCAGGTATTGATTTTGAGAACATCTTTATAAATTTTAGATACTAACCCTTTATCAGAAATGTCATTTGAAAATATCTTCTCCCATTTCATAGGCTGCCTTTTAGTTTTGTTGACTGTTTCCTTCTCTGTGAAGCTTTTTATCCTGAAGTCCCAACAGTTCATTTTTGCTTATCTCCCTAGCCTCTGGCGACATGTTTAATAAGAAGTTGCTATGGCCAAGGTCAAAGAGGTTGCTGCCTGTATTCTCCTCTGGGATTTTGATGGTTTCCTGTCTCACATTTAAGCCTTTCATTCATTTCAAATTTATTTTTGTGTATGGTGTAAGACAGTGGGATCCGGTTTCATCTACATTTTGCTGTCCAGTTTTCCCAACACCATTTGTTGAAGAGACTGTCTTTTTTCCATTGGATGTTCTTTCCTACAGATAAAATAACTTACTAAAATACTTAGAAAATTGGTTGAGGGAAAAGGTGTATACTTCCAAAATACTGGGTTTGTTTTATTAAGGTACACTAGAGTGTTCATTTTATTCTTTAAACTATATATACATTATATTTGCATGAAAGAGTGTATTTTAGGTGGTGAATTAGATGGGAAAACACTCTTTGAAAACTGAGACCCAAGGCAGTCAGTGAAAAGGCTGCTAAGGAACAAAAGCAAAACTGCAGAAGTCTGGAAACAATGGCATTTGTTTGTACATTTTGCAGGTAAACCTATTGAAGGCTAGTAAAGAGATCAGTCTACAATTTTTTGAATAGGTTGACTAGAGATATCGAAGAAAAGAGTTCATTTTTGATAGAATCTGTAGAAAACTTTTGAGGCTAGGTGTGGGTCACACATGGTAGCCTATCTCTGGATCTTCCTGCAGCTCTGCTTTAGTTAAGCCAGCTTGGCACTACTGATCAGAATCTCTCAATTTCCCACTTAAAAAAAAAAAAATATATTTATTTATTTATTTATTTGACAGAGAGAGAGAGAGAGAGAGATCACAAGCAGGCAGTCAGAGAAGAGAGGGGGAAGCAGGCTCCCTGAGTGAGCCTGATATGGGCTTGACCCAGAACCCTGGGATCATGACCTGAGCCAAAGTCAGAGGCTTAACCCTCTGAGCCACCCAGGCTCCCCTCAATTTCCCACTTTTGCTCAAAACGAGGCTTTTTAAAACATCACTAAGAGTGGGACAAACAAAACATGTGCCCCCTGACTTATCTAGTATTTTTGCTAAAAATACATAATCTAGAGCTCACATGAGGAAACATCAAAACAAAAGCAGGATTTATAAGTGAAAGAGAAAAACTGAAGATTGTCTGAGAGTAGTGAACCCTGCTCACACATTTTGGAGACAGGATAAACTGGCTGACAGCAAGTAGTTTAGCCTGGACAGTGTCTTTGAGTGAACTCACTAAAGGTATAAAAGAATACAATTTCAGTTGTTTACGGATTCTCTGGAAAACCTTGAGAATTTACCTGTGGAACATATGTAACAGGACTCTGTTATGTCTGCCTATATACTTCCGTTAGTAACTTAAACTTAGTTAATACATAGCTGCACTATTTACCTCATCAGAATTTTTCACTAGACAGCCAGGAAAAACCTTATTTACAGCCTTCCCAGGTCCTTTTAAAGCACCTGTATAATCAGGTTTTAAGAAGAACTCTAATGTTACAGTATCCCTCCCTAAAATAGTGGTTGTGACTCTACATTGGAACTGCATTCATTTTTTTATTTTTTTAAAAGATTTTTATTTATTTGAGAGAGAACATGAGATTGAGAGTGAGAGCAAGCACACAAGCAGGGGGGAGGGGCAGAGATAGAGAGAGGGAGAAGCAGACTCCCCACTGAGCAGGGAGCCTGATGTGGGACTCAATCCCAGGACCCTGAGATCATGACCTGAGCCAAAGGCAGACACTTAAATGACTGAGCCACCAGGTGCTCCTACATTAGGTTTTTAGATTAATCTGAGAACTGACCACACTTGGACTTTGCTGTCTGAGAAGGCTGTGTCTCTACGTATTCAGTTGTTATTCCTTCCACCTTCCTTCCCACTCCTCCTTCAAGTGCCACTGATTTTAGGCTTTGTCTTTTTTGTTTTTTTAGTCACAGATATGCCAATTAAAGGAATAAATTTTCTAATTTTCTCAGAAATAAACTTTCATTAATCTGAAGAATAAATTAGGATTTTTATAAGCCCTAAGGTAACACTAAAAAATATTTTTAAAAAGTTATTTAAATGGCATAAAAAGTGTACTTATACAACACAAGATGGAGGGGAAAAAAATCAAAGACATAGGAAACAAATACCAAAATGGCAGACATAAGCCAAATCACATTGATAATTACATTAAATTGAAGTGGACTAAATCCTGCAATCAAAGCTCAGAGATACTCCAACTAGAGAAGCCAGGCTCAAAAGGCTACATTTTATATTATTCTTTCTATACCAAACATTCAAAGAAGGCAATTTTGCAGAGACAGAAAGCAGACTGGTTGTCTGAGGTTAGAGGCAGTGATAACTGACTACAAATGGGTACAAGGGAATTTTCCGGAGTGAAGGAAATGTTCAAAAACTGCTCTGTGGTGATAATGGTACAACTTATAAATTTACTAAAGAAAACTGAGTTGTTCATTCATAATTTTATAGTATGTAAAGTGTGGCCAATTAAGCAACTAATTTTTAAAAAATTGAGTGCAGGGGCACCTGGGTGGCTCAGTGGGTTAAGCAACTGCTTTCAGCTCAGGTCATGATCCTGGAGTCCTGGGATCGAGTCCCACATCGGGCTCCCTGCTCAGTGGGGAGTCTGCTTCTCCCTCTGGCCCTCTTCCCTCTCTCAAGTAAATAAATAAAATCTTTTAAAAATTAAAAAAAAAAAAAAAAGATTTGTAGCTCCTGGCATCCAGAGCAGAAGGGCCGGTTCTGACATGGAGGCCAGATAATATAGCTTAAACAATCAGACTCCCAAGGTTATTCACACAGCACGAGTCTCACAAACAACATTCCTTAGCCTGCCTGTGTATATGCATGTCCAGGTGGTCGGTTATGCGGGACAAATCACAACAACATTTATCCATGCAGAACAGAAGGGCATCATGGAGGCATACAAACAGGTCCAAAAGGAGCCCCTGAAGCTGAAAAGCGTGGCAGAGCTTGGCATGACCAAGCGGAGGAAGAAATAGATGGACAAAGGTAAAATTCCTGGAAACAATGGGAATGAGCAAAAGGGACGAACAAAAAGGAGGAGAAGCAGCACGGCCTGGACAAGCAGACCCACCTTCAGGCAGCCTTTGAGAAGATGCAGGAGAAGCAGCAAATGGAAAGGATCCTGAAGCATCAAAACCCACAATCAGAGAGTGGAAGACTTCAACTGACCCCTGGACACTCTCATGGAGCACCCCGACATTCCCAAAATCAGCTGAAAAAAGCTGCCTCCCCATCCAGGGTATCACGGGGAAGTGGAAGGCAAAGTTGGGGTTATGTTTGTGCCTTTGGTATTTTCTGCTGAGACTGTGTTTTCCAAAGCAGTGTGCCCTCTTTCTGGAATTGATTAAAATAAGATGGTCCTTTTGCTCTATTTTGGTTTCTGGATAGCAATAGAAGACAAATCTTTTTAGTTTGGACTGGAAATCCTTTAAAGTTTATCCAAAGATTTAGGTTATTTCTGTATGTCATAGAAAAGTGTTTTTACTCCCAAGTTGCATCTACCTCTGACAGCCAGCCAGCTATCTTTCCCTGGATGAAATGGACTCCAGAGGATCAGAAGCTAATGCCAGCATGGCCTGCAACTTGAGGATCCCCATAGGGCCCTGAGTGAGCTATCCTTCCAAGTTCCCTCTAGCTTGGGGCTTATGCTGTTCTTTCTAGGAGGGAGGGAAGCTACCTGTACCTTCATGGCCTTCAGAATGCCTTCTCAGCTACCTAATTTGTGAGACAATACAGCCTGGGAGGCAGAACAACTGCAAAGGTAAGGATGGAATGTATGCTTTGTCCCATGTCTGAGGCTGTGGTCAGCATACTGCTTTTCCCCCAGGGTCCTCCGTTCCAGATATTTCCAGAGGGTGTTCCCATGGATCAAGCACAGCAGTCTTTGTAATGGAACCCAGACATAGCCTGCCTCACTTCTCTCAATCCTAGAGTCCAAGCAGCACTTGTATTTGTTCAGAGTTGGCATATAACATGTAGCCCGCTTGGCATTTCTGGCCTAAGGCACCTCAGGGGTGATGGGACCAGGGCAGAGCCCCAGCACAGACAGACATGGGTACAGTCAAAGGGGGGGACCCAGGTGCTGGTGCTGGAGAGCCATGATCTTTGAGAACCTATGGGATGAGGAGTAAATTGCATATACTAGTGGGAAAAAGTTTCTGTGATATAGTGAAAGAATAACAAAGTCAAGAGACAAAAGCCAAGTGTTGGGTTTGAGACTGTCACATGTAAACAGAATAAAGCAAAAAACAGTTATTTAAAAAAAGAAAAGTCAATAATGCTATTTTTATCTTGGATGTAGGACTAATAAATAGCTTTATTCTAGTGACTTGTTACAAAAAAAAGTCTTGTGCCTCAACAGAACAAATACTGTTCATTCTTTACAGTTAAGAGGTTTATTCCAATTCCTCTTAAAAAGAAATAAAAACTATGAGAAATGAGTCTGAATTTGGGTGTGGAGAAAAATAAGCCAGTGGGAAAATATGAAGGGTTTGGATCCTGAAATCAATGTTTTGGTTCAAATCTCACCCATCCATCCTACATCCCAGCTCTGTGACCTTAGCAAGCTAATCATGTCCTATTTTGATGCTTGGCACATGGTATGTGATACAAACTGATAACTAGATAGCATTACCCTCAAATTCTGAAAAGTAGAATGACAGTGCTACTCTTTTTTTTAAGAAGTTATGAAAGGGGACACCTGAGTGGCTCAGTTTGTTAAGCATCTGCCTTTGGCTCAGGTCATGATCTCAGGGTCCTGGGAGCAAGTCCTGCATTGGGCTCCCTACTCAGTGGGCAGCCTGCTTCTCCTTCTGCCTGCTGCTCTCCCTGCTTGTGTGTTCACTCTCTCTGTCTCTGACAAATAAATAAATAAAATCTTTTTTTAAAAAGTTACGAAGGTAGTAAAAATGCTGTATCAGCACATAGTGAAACAACACAGAAAAACTATACTAAATGTTTGAGTTTGCTAGGGCTGCGATAATAAAGTTACAGACTGGGAGGCTGAAACAACAGATATTTATTTTCTCAAAGATCTGGAGGCTGAAAGTTCAAAATCAAGGTGTCAGCAGGGTTGATTTCTTCTGAGGCGTCTCTCCTTAGCTGGCAGATGGCTGCCATCCTGCTGTCTCTTCACATGGTCTTCTCTGTGTACTCACCTATCTGTGTACATATTTCTTCTATCCATAAAGACCCCAGTCATATTCAAGAAGGGCCCACCCTTAGGACTTCATTTCATTTTAATTATCTCTTTAAAGGCCTCTCCAAATACAGTCACTAGGTACTAGGGGCTAGGGTTTCAACATGTTACTGCACATAAAGGATGAAAATATGTAGGATCACTTAGTAATTTAATTCTGGATAATTTTTAGAATTAGAATGTTTTAAGCATAACAGTAAAACAATGTTCAATGGCTGTGTGGATTTCCCACTAGAAATAACATGTAGGAATATTTTTATCAAATTTCTGCACGAGGAGAAAAAGCAAGAGTACCTAAACCTAAAAGTAACGGGTTGGGAGAAGGGGAAATCACAGAAAACAATAATTAGTTTAATTGCATACAGTGAAAAATTTTCATATGCAAAATTTTGAGAAGGAAAGGGGTAGAAAATACCGGTTATAACAGACTATTATTTGTTACAAAAGCTTGTATGGATGATAAAATCCATATCCTCAGAGTTTAAAGAATATAGGAGTGAATAAAGAAAAATGTAGAAGCATTTTATAAAAATGTAAAGCAAAGTAGGAAAATGTTCAATATCACTTATAATCAAAGCAGCACATTTTAAAAGACTTGTGCAAGGCACCTGGGTGGCTCAGTCGGTTAAGCCTCCTAGTCTTGATTTCGGGTCGTTATATCAGGGTAGTGGGATCCAGCCCCACATTTGAGCAGTTCTAGTCTGCTTGGGATTCATTCTCTCTCCCTCTGCCCCGCCCCCCACTTGTGCACAGCTCTAAATAAATAAATAAGTAAAATCTTTACAATTAAAAGACTTGTTTGTGTTTAAACCCTCGTAAACAGCTAGAATCCATCATGCTTAAGGATGAAGAAACTTCATGAGTTAAATCAATTCCAACTCTGTGCTAAACCCCCAGAGCTCTTGACAATCTCTCTCACAAGAATCCTGCTTCCTGAAAGTGGAGGCAGCAAGAGGTCGGGTTGTCTTGTACAAATTGGTCATAGCATGGTAAAGGGTAATGGAGAAACAGCCCAGTTCATGCAGGGCACCTGTGCAGGCCTCAGAAGAAAAGGAGACAGCTTGGCTTGGTGGCAGGATGCCTTCCAACAGCCAAGATGCCAAGGACCCTGGCTGTTCTCTGGTGAATCACAATGCTAAAAGAAGAAATAACTGATTGCCTCAGCTTTCATGTTGGAGCACCCACCCGTGCGCAGGGAGGAAGCCTCCACTCCGAGAAGAAAAATGCACACTAGGTGCTATCCAGAGGCCAAGCCACCAATTTGAAAGTGAGAGCCTCAGAGGAGAAGCACTGGTATTACCTAGAGCTTATTAGAAATGCAAATTCATGGGCCTGTTCTTGAGGGCCTGAGTCTGGCCATAAAATCATAAAAGGGTTAGTAGATTCTAAATGATAGAGACAAAGGAAAAAACAAAAATAAAACCACTACCTATCAGCCTATTACCCACCCCACACATCAAGACATGAATGAACAGAATCAATCTTTCATATATTTGCTTAAATTTAAGTGAGCAAAGATTGTTAGGTCAATGGACAAAAAGGAAATTCATTTCTTTACTAGAATGGCACTACATACTCACTTTTGCATCAAAATAAAGCAAGACACAGGGAAAAAAAAAAGAATGTTGAGATGTATGGATACATGCTTCTCTTGAACTTTAGTAGCAGAAGCAGGACTGTTTCTCACAATGCTCCTGAAAATACTTATGCAACAGGATGCTCCACAGTCTGGGGATCTGATGCACGTGCCTTCAAGAATTCCTCAAGTTGTTTCATCTTCTCAGCTGAATAAGGAAAAATGCTTTCTGTTCCAGACTACTTCGCCTTTGAGGGAAGTATAGGGGAGGTGGGGAGGTCCTAGCAGCATCACTTCTCAGGTGGAGGCTCTGAACTTGAGATCTGGAAATAGTGGTGAAACCAGGCTGCATGGGCAGTGACAGGCCTGAATGTGTTAGATCTCAGTTTACTTTCCCAGGGTCCCACGTGGGACTCTCCTCACAGAGGGACGCCCAGGGGCTGCACGCAGAATACTAGAGTTAGGAAACTGCAAAAAGTTTTGGTAAGGTAATAAAGGAAGAAAGCCTGGTACAGCCAGGTGGTTCACCAGTGGTTCCCTCCACAGGCAGGATTTTAGAGACCCTCACCTCGGGCACGAAGTTTCTGGTGCCAGGATGCCAGGCTGAGGAGCACGCTCTTCACCCGATTTTGTACACGGGGCCGTCCGAAGATGGTGATTTCAACTAAGTCCCCAGAGTTAACTATGTCCACCGTCAGCAGGACTTGGCTCATCCACTCCATTTCTGGAATTATGGCTCGGTCTGGGCCTACACAGAAAAAGAGAGACTCTGAGGGGAAGCATGGTCCAAGGTGAGTAGGAGCTAAATTTGAATGTTGGCCAGAGAAGGGAACAGCTGGAAGGTGGGCATCGTGGCGTCCAAGGTGCTCTGCAAATCTGGCAGAGACTGTTGAGAGTGGCTCTGTGGGGTCTCTCTCCTCTTGGACTGAAGGGGGTCATACCACCAGCACCCGGCGGCGGCGGGGGTGGGGGGGGGGCTCACCGAAGATCGAGTCAGCCAGCCACGCCTCCAGGTAAAACACCAGTGGGTCTCTCAGCTCCTGCACAGGAAACCACCACGGCCGGGTGCGAATCCGCGGTGCTGGAAGTGGTGACCTGAGCAGTCTGTTCAGGGACTGGGCGGGCGTCCATTCGTCCCGCTGGGCCTTAGCAGCACCTGCGTCGTCGACCATGCTAGGTCCAGCAGCCCAAGCAGAGCAAGGGCCAGGTAGCGCCGGCGGAAGTCCAGTGAGGCGCGAAGGCTGTGCTCCCTTTTACGGTTTCCGGCCAGCCCCGCCTCTTCCTGCGGCTCCTCGTCGTGCGTTCCGGGTGAGCCGACAGGATGGACACCGGGAGCCTTTCCTTGGTGGCGCGGGGAGCCCGCCGCCCGGGCTTCGTCCCGGATCCTGAACCAGCGTTCCTTTGAGTTTCGGCCGGCTCTCAGAGGCTCTCCGTGATCGTTTCCGCCCAGTCAGGTATCACTTAGCCTCAAAGATCCCTGCCCCAGCGCACAGCTGATTGACAGCGTGGTCTGAGTGGCGGCCTCGTTGAGCTGGACTCGCTTCCCCTGCCTGCGTTAAGGTTTCTGCGGTTCCGTCCAGAGGTAGGTAGGTGGATCCGGCCGAGGGCAGGCTCCTCGAATCTACAGCTTTCGCCCTCTGCCACTCGACGTCTCCCCACTCTCCTCTGCTGGGTTACTACTTCAAAATCCTTCAAGCAAGTGTGTCGTGTTTTAAAATATAAACGTCGGAGGTGGTCACTATGGAACACGTAGGGACTATAGACAAGTCCCATTTATTTCCAACATCCTAAAACAACTAGTGTTGATGCATATTTCTTCCCAGTGTTCTTAATTTTAGTTAAAAATATAAATTGTGAAAGATTTCACACATTCAAAAAGTTATGTAACCAGTATCTATGTAACAACCCCTACCACCGCCCCGTTTAACAAGATGTTAACATTTTCCCACGTTTGCCTCACCTCTCTCTTCTTTAAAATAGATAGCACTTAAAGCATCTTTCCTTTCCCTCCCCACAGGAAGTCATTGCTCTGAAGCTAGTGTGTATTATCCCATACTTTTTCTAGCGGATTTCTAGAAATCTTGTTTGGTAGTTGTTCTAGAATAGATAGCATATGCTGTGCAAACTTTTGTTCTTATTATTAACTATGATATGTCTGTTTTAAAAATCCTTTCAATGGAAAATTTTGATCATTTACAAAAGGCTGATAGTGTCCTGAATTCCTGGTTAATTAATTCCTGATTAATGTCCTGAATTCCCTCATTCACATCATCTGGGCCTCAGAGATTATCAGATAATCTCTATGAGTGGAGATATTGACTCTAACTTCAGTGGATATTTTTATTTTTTCAATTTAATTTTAAAAATTAATATATGCACATTGTAAAAGAAAAGTTCTCCAGGATATAAAGTAATACATGAAAGTTCTCCCTTTCAGGTATTCTCCCTCACTCTCTTACTAATCTTTTTCCAATTGTATGTATTGTGAATGTCTTCTTCAAGTTTAATTTTTTTTTCACATTAAGGTGTCTTTTGATAAGTGAAATTTTTAATTTCAGTATAGTCAGACTTGTAAGTCTTTCTAGTAAGTGCATTCTGTGTCTTGCTTAAGAAATCCTTCTCTGCCCTGAGGTCTAAAGATACTCACTATACTTTTTACTAAGAATGCTAAGTTTTCTAAATATGTAAATCCTTGAGCCATCTGGGGTTAATTTTTTTGAACTTGGGCATAAGGGATATAATTTCATCATTTCATAAATTAATAAGGATGCATCTGACCTGAGGCCACTTCAAATGATCTTGAAATTTTTCAGGCTCCTACATATAGCCTCAGTTAGCCACAAGGCTGGTTTGTAGTAATTAATTAGCAATAGTTATTAATTAGTATTAATTAGGTATTAATTAGGTTAAGACATACTTGAGAAAGGCAAGATCTAGACATGTTCCTTTGCCATTCCCATCTAGGTAGCAAAATTTATTTCTGATGTAGTTTTACTTTGGAAATATAGCCATTAGGGGTCCTAGCTTTATGCAGAAACTCCATATTAAGTTTCCTACATGTAGCAAGCCTTGAGTTTTATTTCCTGACTTCATGGCAGCTTCAAATGGAATTTTTTGGCATTTAGCAGAATCTGCCAAGAAGAATCACTCTATCTTCTTAATTTAACTTCGACAGGGAGGGGGCATGATTTGAATAGTGCTCCAACATTTTCTAGCTCTGTGGCTGAGTGCAAGTTATTTAAGCTCTCTGCACTCCATAAAGAAAAAAATACCACCCAGAAGACATCAGCAGACCACATGCTTTCATTTTCTTTGCTTAGCCCTAGAAGAACTAGTCTGAGGAGCTTTGGGTTCAGACAATAAAGTATGTAAGTGAACTGATTCTCATTGAAAAGCTTTCTTCTTCATAACTTCATTTCTTGTCATCTTCAACTCTTAAGAAATCTCTGTACAATGAAAAATGTTACAAATCACAACATCAAAATATATGTCACAGATAGGAAAAATGGTTAAAATGGAGAAAATAAACTAGTAAAGAGATATTTTACAGATCACAAGCAAGGAGCAATCATGCAGAAAAAGAATATAATAAAACCCTAGTAGTTCTGAATATAGGACATTTTCCTAATGTTTAGGAGCATTTACAAACAGTAATTATATACTGGTTCCCTCAGATGGATGGATGGATAGATGGATGGATGGATAGATAAGGAGACTTGATATCATACTACTAAATAATAGTCAAATAAAGTAAGAAATGAAAATCATGACTGATAGTCTGTTTAGAATATAAGAATAATTTACAAAGTCAGTTTCAAAAACATTATGGAAAATGTATATTCAGAAAAATCTAGTTTTCAATCCCTTCTTGTTTATCCTGTCTTCTCCCCAATATAGTTAACTATTATCCATTTTTGGATTATCCTTCCATTGCACCAAATGTAGATACAAGTATCTGGGAATTTTTACTTTTACTTCTTTTTAATATTATATGTATTTTATTGTATTCCTTTCCCACGAACTTTTTATTTTGAAAAAAGTATGGGAAATGTATGAGAAAATTGTAAGAATATTAAATTTATATTCTATACTTTTCAGTTTTACCAGTTAACATTTTCTTTCATTTATTTTATCTCTACCTTCACATAGTTTTTCATGAACTGTTTATAAGTTGCAAACATCGTGACACTCTATTCCAAGTATTTCAACATTATCTCCTAAGAACAAAGATATTCTCCTACATAACCATATAAAATTTATCCAAAAAATATAACATTGATTCAATACTCTTGTCTAATATATAGTCCAATTTCAATTCCCCAATTTTTCTAGTAATGTACTTTATAGCTAATTTTTTAAAATCTACAGTCCAATCAAGGAGCATACACTGCATTTACTTATCATGTTTCTATTCTCCTTTAATCTAGATTCACTCTATGTTTAATCTTTAATGACACTGACATTTTAAAAATATTTTAAATTTTGTATTGTGGAAAATTCTAAACATATAGAAAATGTATCTGGCCATTGTTCACTTATATATTCAGTCTCCCAGTTCCCACTTTTGGCTATTCTCTCATTTTTGAGGTGTTGACAAGTTCAGGGAAAACTAGAGATCCAGATCTTCACTTTTTGGAGAGCCTTCTGTTGTCTTCATAATCAATTATATTGCAAGATCTTGCTGCCTTCTTTGTTCATGGATCATCTTGGAGATCATCTGGTGAGAGTGTGACTGTGTAGAAGCACAGGACTCTCGATAGAAGGTGTCAAAAGAAAATTCAGAAAACTTTACATGAGACAAATATTTTGAGTGGGAGACAAACTGTTGGGAAATAGGGAGACTTCCAAACCAAAAGTGACTTGAAGCTCAGTTTATAAAGCATAAATGAAAGCACCTTGTTTTGTGTTGTGATTGGCTCCTAGAAATTCCTTTTAGGATAGTAGTACTACATAAGCTTACCTGTTTGTACCTGATTAGCTAGGAAGCTACAAGGTTATGTTGACATGAAAAAAGCTTAGGTTTTGTTTCAGGTCAGAGCCAGAATTTTAGAGAAATCAGAGTAGCTTTAAGTTTTGGTGACGCAATGATGAGTGTTTGATGTAGAGGTGTATTGAAACTGTGGCCTACTTTAACACATACAATAGATCAACATGGGGCTTTTATGACAAAGACAAGAACAATAGGGCGCCTGGGTGGCTCAGTGGGTTAAGCCTCTGCCTTCGGCTCAGGTCATGATCTCAGGGTCCTGGGATCAAGCCCCACATTGGGCTCTCTGCTCAGCAGGGAGCCTGCTTTGCCCTCTCTGCCTGCCTCTCTGCCTGCTTGTGATCTCTGTCTGTCAAATAAATAAATAAAATATTTTTTTAAAAATGAACAATTAATAATCCCTGTAAAATACTTTGGAATCAGGAATCTTAACTGTCCCACCCAGGCCAAGAGAATGAATCCTGGAGACCATGAGCTTGTCTGGCTCACTCATGCAAAATTGCATGAAATGACTTTTTGCAGTTAGTGGTAACCTAGGGAATGAGGCTGTCAGGAGCTCAGCTCAGCAGGGAGCGAGAACTGAGTGCCCAGGTGTCGGAGTAGCCAGTTAAAGCTACAAGCCAAAAAGGAAAGAGTTAAACCTTTAATCATTTATTGCAGTTGTATAAGCAAGAGGCTAAAAGCAGAGGAAGCGCTGCCTCTGTCTGTTCCATTTCCCTCACAGAATGTGGTCGGGTCCATAAATCTGGACATAGGTGTCTCACAGTTGAGGGAAAACAAAAAGCTCTGGCAGTTTTATGGATCCTGAGGTGGGTGGGGGCAGAGGAGGAAAGAAAGAAGGAAGGGCTCAGAGTGGGAAAGTAGTAGCTACTGAGTTAGAGTGATGAAAAATTTCCTCATGGTTTCCTCCTCCTTCCTTTCACTTCCCCTTCAAATCCTACAGAAAAAGACCTCTGACCGGCCTTGGATAGAGACCTGGGAATGTAAATATTCAAAAGAGCTTGATGGGCCCCGGAGAGTCCCTGACTGCAACTCCCTGCAGAGACTGCAATGCATTGACTGCACATTCTCAGAAAGGAATCTTTTGTCAGTTGACTTCTTTTGGTGGAATATATTCTCCTCTTCCTGGAAGGTAAATGTGTTGACAGTTCAGATGCCCAAAAATGTTTTAAAATTCTCCATCTGTCCGTAGTTTGGTTGGGTTATATTCTGAATTTTAAATAATTTTCCTTTAAATATTTAAGGGAATTCTTTATTGTCTTCTGGCCTCTAACATTGCTAGAAAACCGAGATGCCATTCTGATTTTCATTCCTTTTTTTTAGGACTAACTTTTAGAACAGGTTTAGGTCCACAGCAAAATTGAGCAGTGAGTTCCCATATACCAACTTCCACCTTCACACAACACAGCCTCTCCACGAGCAACATTTTACTCCAGAGTGGTACATTTGAACACTTTTTTTTTTTAATTTGACAGAGATCACAAGTAGGCAGAGAGGCAGGCAGAGAGAGAGAGGAGGAAGCAGCCAGGCTCCCTGCTGAACAGAGAGCCCTATGCAGGGCTCGATCCCAGGACCCTGGGATCATGACCGAGCCAAGGCAGAGGCTTTAACCCACTGAGCCACCCAGGCGGCCCTGGAGTGGTGCATTTGTTAACAATCAGTGAACCCACAACGACATATCACCCAAAGTCCATGGTTTACATTAGTGTTCGTTCGTGTACATCCTATGGGATTTAACAAATGTGTAATATCCACCATTACAATATTACACAGAATAGTTTCCCATTCTTTTTGCATGTCATTTTCTTGTTCCGTCTCTGTCTATAGTGTTTTGGACCTTTTTTTTTTTTGTCCTTTAGTGTTCTGATGAAGTGTAATTTTTTCTGTGTAATTTTCTTTTATTCATTGTGTTTACCAGTCAGTGTGCCTTCAATGTGTCTTCTCTCAGTTCTGGGGAAGTCTTTGAACTATTTTTTTTTTTAAGATTTTATTTATTTGAGAGAGAGACAGAGAGCATGAACAGGGGAGGGGCAAGAGAGGGACAAAAATAGACTCCCCACTCAGCATGGAGCCTAGTGCAGGTGGATGCCAGGACCCTGACATCTTAACCTGAGCCAAAGTCAGACACCTAATGGTCTGAGCCACCCAGGTGCCCCTTTTTGAACTATTTCTTTGACAGTTTCCTCCTCAACATTTTCTCTCTTATTTTCTGAAATCTCTGTTAATTGATTGCAACATTCTATAGTGGATCTTCTAGACTCTTCCCATATTTTTCTTATACTTACTTTCCTACTTGATAACCCTCTTTTAGTCCTTGAATATTCCTTTCATAATGTTCTTATTTCATGAATTTAATGTCTTTCAGATGATATTAATGCCTTTGCAAGTTTTCTTCTGTTTACTACATTGTTTCTGTTTTCAGATTTCTTTTTATCTTTTGTCTCTTAAGTTAGAGATTTTCTTGGAACATTGCTCATTATACATGGCTGTTCCTGTGTAAGAGTCAATCTCTAAAAAAAAAAACCCGATTGGCAGCTTTGTGACCAGGGGTTTACTCAAGGGCTTTATTGTAAATTAAACTGTCTCAACAGTTTGTAAACTTTAGCTACAACAAAATCACCTGGAGGGCAAGTTAAAACACACATTACTGCCCCACCACCAACTCCCAATCTCCAGAGTGGGGAGCTGTTCCTAAGGATTGCTCATCACTTAGGAAACAGTAGGCCAGCCTTTCCTCCTTAATTTCAGGGTTTTGTGTTTGTGTTTTCTTGAACTAATCAGTTTCACCTGAAAGGAATTATCCACTTTTCTGCCTGGAAGGTGTAACCCTGTGTCGCAGGATCGTTTGAGCCAAATGGGGATGGAAGAGTTGTATTAATCTCCTCATTTGCTCTTGCACCTCTTTACCCTTATAGCATCTGTTGGCCCAGAGTGTAGAACCTTTCTGGATCTAGACTGATCTCAAATAGACCTTCAATCAGTGCCAGGAACAGAATGGTACAAGGAGGGGCAATCCTTCTGCCTCTTACATAAACTTTGAATAGTTCTTCTACCCTCATCCTCACTTTGAGAGGTACTTTGTGCCTCTCATTTCTGAGGCAGACGGAGATTCTACAGAAAGAAACACAACCTTTTTCAAGGCTTAGTTTATGGCTTACTCTGGTCTTAACCAAATACCACACTTTGATCTGCTTTTCTAACTTCCAGTAAATTTTTTTTTTGCTTCCTTCATCCTGCCCATTCTTTATATTCTTATGCATCTATGTCTTTTAATACTCTATTTACTGTCATTTTAGAGAGATTTTGGCAGAGTGCATGATGAATGCTGTGTGTTTAATCTGCCCTTATTTTAGGTCTTTCACGATTAGTATTTTTAATCTTCCTTCATCTTTTTTTGAGAGAGAATCTTAAGCAGGCTTCATGCCCACCATGAGGCCTGACTCAGGACTCAGTCTCACATCCCTGAGATCATGACCTGAGCCAAAATCAAGAGCTTAACCGACTGAGCCCCCCAGGTGTTGCTTAAGCTTCCCTCATACTTGATGAATAGTCTGGGTATAGATATAGGATTTAAGTTTTAACTAATATCTAAAGTATATTTTATATATGAAGCTAATGATACATGTCCAGATTTGCACTCTAGGGCCCTATGTTAAATGCTTTCAGTCTTTAAAAATGGGAGGAAATAAATGAACCTTTAAGTGAACACATGCCTTTAGAAAAAGAATAACCTTCCAACTCCAGAATTAAGTAAAATAGGGCATTAATAACATGTGTAAATGAAATGTTAAATGGTTGAAATTTTGTATTACATCAAGAGGAGAAGTAATATGAAATGAATATTGGACATGAGAATTAAACATGAGATAGGGAAAGTCCCCGAAAGTGATAGGCCTATAACAAAGTCTTTAAGACTCCCCTAGGACTGGGCTACCAGAGGGCCTCTGTCAATTTTCTTTTTTTTTTTTTTTAATTTTTATTTTTTATAAACAAATTTTTATCCCCAGGGGTACATGTCTGTGAATCGCCAGGTTTACACACTTCACAGCACTAACCATAGCACATACCCTCCCCAATGTCCATTACCCCACCCCCCTTTCCCAACCCCCTCCCCCCAGCAACCCTCAGATTGTTTTGTGAGATTAAGAGTCACTTATGGTTTGTCTCCCTCCCAATCCCATCTTGTTTCTTT
>PISX010027459.1:0-23062 GCA_004024625.1 Mellivora capensis | reverse complement strand
AGGTTTGGGTGCACATATCCTCAAAGCCCCTCCTCTGCCCCTCAGGCCAACTTAGTAGTCAAAAGTTTTAGCAAGCACCTTTAGCCCCTGTGACTAAGTAACTAAACGTTTTCTGTGTATCTATAGATCATACATTGTTTCCTAAAAATAGCTGGAACCAAACCCTCTCCCACAGCCCCCCACCCCACACCCATACATATGAGCACCATGATAACATCTGTAGCTGGCGCCACAGTGTCTGCCCGCAATCAGAAGGCTTACAGACCACCACGCTCCCTTTTTACTAATTAACTGCCCTGAAGTTCCTATTGATTTATTTGACCCAGAGAGAGTGCCTAAGCACCTGCACAAGTGGGGGTGGGGAGAGGAGCAGGAGAGGGAAAGAGAGAATTTCAAGCACACTCCTCACTGAGCATGCAGCCCAAGCAGGGCCCTGATTCCACGAGCCACGAGATCATGACCTGAGCCCAAACCAAGAGGCAGGCGCTCCACCGACTGAGCCGCCCAGGAGTCCCACTGGCCTACAGTTCCTTTAAAAATCTTTGGGCCAGGCAGAAGCCTCAGAGTTGGTTTTTGGAGAAGAGTCTGCCTTCTCCCCAACTGGCCAGACTTCCAAATAAAGCTCATATTCGCTTCCATTCAAAACACATCTCTTGATGGGGCATCTGAGTGGCTCAGTCGGATAAGCACCTGACTCTTGATTTTGGCTCAGGTCATGATCTCATTGTTATGAGACTGAACCCTGCATCCAGCTCTGTGCTGGGTGTGGAGTCTGCTTAAGATTCTCTCTCTGGGGGCGCCCGGGTGGCTCAGTGGGTTAAGCCTCTGCCTTTGGCTCAGGTCATGATCTCAGGGTCCTGGGATCGAGCCCTGCATCCGGCTCTCTGCTCAGCAGGGAGCCTACTTCCCCCTCTCTGCCTGCCTCTCTGCCTACTTGTGATCTCTCTCTCTCTCTGTCAAATAAAATAAATATAATCTTAAAAAAAAAAAAAAGATTCTCTCTCTCCCTCTCCTTCTGCTCTCCACCCCCCCGCCCCCCCCACCTGCCCATTCCTCTGCCCAAGCAATGAGCTGCCAAACTTGGAGTTTTTGGTAACAGCCTGTGCATCAAGTCACAAAGCACCTAGGAGAGTCTGTCCCATGTCTTTAGAATCATAATGCCCAAGGCAGCACACTATTAAATGCCAATGAAAAGCACCAGGACAGGTTGAAAGAGACAACAAAATCAACGCTTTTTCTTGCTGTTTGAGTAAGGGGCCCTACAGTTTTATTTTACATGAGGCCTCACAAAATATGTAGCCAAGCTAGTGTCAACATAGCAACTTGTTTAATTATGTTTTATAGAAATTCCTAGAACATCAGAATTGTAGTCAACAAAAGAACAATATACATCTATGACGGGCTCCAACATAACCCCAACTGAGAGACTTCCAGATTTAACACAGCAGATAAAATCTGAGTGTTCCCCCACTTACTTCAAAAAAATCACCCAAAAGCCAAGATATAAAAGAGAAATAGCAATACAAAGCACATGTTCAGGAAAAAAAAAATGAGAGACCTCAAAATACAAAACAGGGGGAATAACTGCCAAAAAGCAGTGAAGGTCGAACAGTGTATGGAAGACGCAGACCGAGTCAGCCCGAGAGTGCAGATCCCAAAAGACAAATATGCAGAGCACACTTCTTCGAATGTGGTGTATCCGGAGGTGGAATATCCATCCACACTCTGGTTTGCGAATGGAATGGAATCAAAAGCTGCCAAAGGATAATCTCTCTAGACCCTATTCGGTTCTGGGAAGTAGAAATGGGGGTAAATGAGAAATGAAACCGGTGGTCATAGTAACAATAAACTGTGGGTCAGTAAAATAATGGAGGGGAGACTGCCTTGCTGGCTGCCCTTCAATGCAAATTGTGCGGAGGAATAAAAACCAGGAGCCCACAAACTGTGAGAAGGAGAAACCTTGCTAATAGGAAAAGAACGCTACCTCTTCTCCTATACAAATGTCCTGCGTACAATCTGTCCAAATTGTACCTAGACAAAGATACACTGTAAAAGGAGGAACCGAAGATTTTTAAAAAGCAAATATTAGGCAAAGAACACACAAGAACAACATCATCATCAACAACAACAACAACAAAATGAAGCTGATAAAAGCTGTGAACAAGCATACTCCCAAGAATTTCTTTTTCAGGTGGGCTGCATGTCCAGAGCAGGCTTGAACTCATGACACTGAGATCAAGAGTCACATGCTCTACCTATTGAGCCAGCCAGGCAGCCCCACAATAATTTTTTTTAAATACTAGTGTAGGGATGCCTGGGTGGCTCAGTCTGTTAAGGGTCTGACGCTTGATTTTGGCTCAGGTCATGATCTCCTTGGGATCGAGCCTTGGTGGGGAATCTGCTTGGGATTCTCTCTCTCCCTGTCTTTCTGCCCCTCCCTCACTCACAGACTCTCCCTCTCTCTAAAATAAATAAATACATCTTTAAAAAATTATATAAGGGGCGCCTGGGTGGCTCAGTGGGTTAAGCCTCTGCCTTCGGCTCAGGTCATGATCTCAGGGTCCTGGGATCGAACCCCCGCATTGGGCTCTCTGCTCAGCAGGGAGCCTGCTTCCTCCTCTCTCTGTGTGTCAAATAAATAAATAAAATCTTAAAAAAAAATAAAATAAAAAATCATATAAAAATAGATATTATTCCAGTCATCTCTATTAAAAAAAACTTAAAGATGACATAGAATAACCCAAAGAAATATGGTGAGGCAACAACAACAGCAATAGCAATAACAAACAAAATGAAAAATGAAGTGAAGAGTTTTGGGGAGAAATTAAAGAAAAATAGTAAATATTAATAAATAAGTCTTGGGAATGCAATGAACACCATGGTGAGTATAGTTAACAATACTGTATTGTATGGGACACTTGGTTAGCTTAGAAAAGCATCAACTCTTGATCTTGGGGTTGTGAGTTCGAGTCCCATGTTGGGTACAGAGATTACTTAAATAAATAAAAATTTTTAAAAAATGTATTGTAAAATTGAAAGTTCCTAAGAGAATAGATCTTAAACGTTCTTATCACAAGAAAAAAGCTGTAACTCCATGTGGTGCTGCATGTCAGCTAAACTTATTGTGGTAATCATTTTCTAATATATACGTGTATCGACACATCATTATAATATATAAATAAAACTATTACAGTGTTATATGTCAATTATAACTCAAAAAAAAATGTAGGGGTTCCTGGGTGGCTCAGTCAGTTAAGCATCTACCTTCGGCTCAGGTCATGATCCCAGGGGCCTGGGATCAAGTCCTGCATTGGGCTCCTTGCTCATCAAGGAGCCTGCTTCTCCCTCTCCCTCTGCTGCTCCCCTGCTTGTGCTCTCTTTCTTTCTCTCTGACAAATAAATAAAATCTTTTTTTTTTAATTTATCTTACAGACAGAGGTCACAAGTAGGCAGAGAGGCAGGCAGAGAGAGGGGGGGGGGAAGCAGGCTCCCCACAGAGCAGAGAGCCCGATGCAGGGCTCCATCCCAGGACCCTGGGATCATGACCTGAGCCGAAGGCAGAGGCTTAACCCACTGAGCCACCCAGGCGCCCCAATAAATAAAATCTTTTAAAAAAAAAAGTAAAATGTAAAATTAGAAGCAGCACAAAGGATAATGGACATTATTGAAAATAAGACAAGTTATATATAGAACAAAGTGAAGAAAAGTTTGTAAACTAGAATGGAAATAAAAGAATGGCAGAGAAATATATATTCATATATATTTGTATAACATTTATATAATATATACACGTATATATACATACATATGCATACAAATATATATATGAATGACTGAAGAGATCTAATATATATGTTTCACTTTTCTCTTGCTGTGTAACAAATTTCCTCAAATCATAATAGCCATAACATCAATGAACATTTCTTTTCCTCAGTTTCTACATGCTGAATTCAGGGGCATCTGAATTCTCAGGAATTCAGTTAAGATGGCATTTGACACTCCAGCCATCTGAAGGCTTGAAATGACCTAGAATACCCACTGCCCAAGTAATTCACTTGCACGGATGGAAAATTAATGCCAGTTGTTGTTGGGAGGTCTCAGTTCCTCCCCATGTGATCCTACCTGTGGGCTGTTTGCCCTCACAACATGTTGACTGCCTTCCCCAGAGTGGGTGACCCAAAAAATCAAGTCAGAATGAGCAACTCCTTTTATGACCTTAGTGCTAGAAGTCATTCACTATCACTTTTGCCACATTCTGTTCGCTAAAAGTGAGGGACTAAATCTAGCCCAAAGTCAAGGGAACTAGAATTAGGTAAGCCTTACCTTTTGAAAGGAGGAGAGTCAGAGAATCAAGGACATATGTTAAAGCCATCATGATATGCAATATCTGTATTATTTTAAAATATAACTGTAAAAATAAAATAAAAAATTGTCAGGACAACTTTCCAGAAATAAAAGAAGACTTGAATCTCTAAAAGGGCATACTAGGTCTCTCAAAAAATGAAACAGAATAGGTAACATCTTACAGTATCCTTAATAATTTATTGGATTCTAATCATTCTTTGGGCAAGAGATAAAAATTCAACTTACTCGGGGCGCCTGGGTGGCTCAGTGGGTTAAGGCCTCTGCCTTCGGCTCAGGTCATGATCCCAGGGTCCTGGGATCGAGCCCCGCATCGGGCTCTCTGCTTCTCGGAGAGCCTGCTTCCTCCTCTCTCTCCCTGCCTGCCTCTCTTGCCTACTTATAACCTCTGTCTGTTAAATAAATAAATCAAATCTTAAAAAAAAAAATTCAACTTACTCATAAGGGGAAAATAAATCACACTGCCCTCAGGTTTTTGTCTTTGTTTTTTCCACAAAGATGGTCAAACTTAACTAGATACAGAACAGTCCTGCAGAAAGGAAACTAGGTGCAAGTGTTTTATAAATAGACAATTTATATTTCAAGATTAAAGCAACGGAAAATATACCTTTTAAAAAAAATTTATTTTATTTATTTGCTTGACAGAGAGAGACGAGTGGGAGAGGGAACACAAGCAGGGGGAGTGGGAGAGGGAGAAGCAGGTTTTCTGCAGAGCAGGGACCCGATGGGGGGCTCGATCCCAGGATCCTGGGATCATGACCTGAGCTGAAGGCAGACACTTAATGACTGAGCCAACCTGGCACCCAAAAAAATACCTTTGAACACAAAATAACTCAGATAATATAAATTCCATGAATTCTCCTCGAAGAAACTACTTTAAGGTAACCCCAGAAAAAGTAAGTGATGAATACACAAACTATGACAGCAGGAGAAGCAGTGATCACTGACTATAGATGACAAGTGGCAAAGGTTGGAAAAGTGTCTATTTTATAAACCCTCGAAAATATCAAAAACATATGATTACAAAAGTTAAGAAAAGAAGTAGAGAAAGATTAGAGGTCCTATAAGCATTCCAATTTATTTACTTATATAGTCAAAATCAAAGAAATTACATCTTAAGAAAGTAGCAAAGTGGCATCTGGCTGGCTCAGTTGGTAGAGCATGCAACTCTTGATCTCAAGGTTGTGAGATTAAACCCTACACTGGGCCTGGAACTTACTTTTTTTTTTTTTAAGATTTTATTTTTTTATTTGAGAGAGTGAGAGAGAAAGAGACCCTGAGATTATGACCTGAGCTGAAACCAAGAGTCGGATGTTTAACTGAGCCACCCATGTGTCCCTGGTCTGGAGGCTACTTAAAAAAAAAAAAAGAAAGAAAGAAAAGAAAAGAGGTATCAAGTGTTGGTGAGGATATGAAGAAAGGAGAACCCTGTGCACTACTGGTAGGAGTGTAAATTGGTACAGCTACTATGGAAAACAGTATGGAGATTCCTCAAAAAATTAAAAATAGAACTACCATAAGACCCAGAAACACCACGTCTGAGTATATATACAAAGGAAATGAATTCACTAGTCAAAGAGATATTTGTATTTCTATGTTTATTGCAGAATTATTTACAGTAGCCAAGCCATGGAAATTACCTTTGTGTCCATACAGAAGAATGGATAAAGAAAATCTGAGATGTATGCATATATACAATGGAATATTACTCAGCCATAAAAAGGAAATTCTTTATTTGCAACAACATGAATGGATTTTGAGGGTATTAGGCTAAATGAAATTAGTCTGATAGAGAAAGACAATGGCATTATCCCAGTTATATGTGTAATCTAAAAAAAAAAAGAATAAAAGATCATATTTGTGGTTACCTAACGTGAGGGTGGGGAGTAGGGGCAGGTGGCAGGATTAAAGGAAAGTGGTGTGTGAGTTCCTTATATATGTTGGATATTAACCCTTTACAGATATATAGGTTTCAAATATTTTCTCCTACTCCATAGTTTGTCTTTTCATTTTGTTGATTGTTTCTTTTGCTGTGTAAAAGCCTTTGTTTTGATATAGTTCCACTTGCTGGTTTTAGCTTTTGTAAATTGTGCTTTTGGTGTCATATCTAAAAAAATCATCGCCAACACTGATGTCAAGAGCTTTTTCCCTATATTTTCTTCTAGGAGTTTTACAGTTTAAGGACTTGTGTTTAAGTCCTTAATCTTTTTGGGCGCCTGGGTGGCTCAGTGGGTTAAGCCTCTGCCCCTTGCTAGGGTCATGATCCCAGGGTCCTGGGATCGAGCCCCACATCGGGCTCTCTGCTCAGCGGGGAGCCTGCTTCCTCCTCTCTCTCTGCCTGCCTCTCTGCCTGCTTGTTGTGATCTCTGTCTGTCAAATAAATAAATAAAATCTTTTAAAAAGATTAAAATTAAAAAAAAAGAAGAAATGTAAGTCCTTAATCTTTTTGAGTTAATTTTTGTGAGTATTGTAAGATAGGGCTCTGATTTCATTCTTTTGCTTGTGAATAGCCAGTTTTCCTAATACCATTTATTGAAGAGACTATCGTTTCCCCATTGAGCATTCTTGTCTCTTGTCAAATATTAGTTGATTATATATGTGCGGATTTATTTCTGAGCTATCAATTCTGTCTGTGTGTCTGTTTCTATCCTAGTACCACTGTTTTATTACTTTAGTATGCTCTAGTGTATGATCTCACTTATGTGTGGGGTCTAAAAATATCACGCTCATAGAGAATAGAATGGTAGTTTTCAGGGGTTAGGAGTGAGGGAAATGAGGATTTCAGTACAAATTTCCAGTGATAAGAGGAGTGAGTTCTGGGATCCTATGGTGACTATAGTTAATAATACTGTATTGTACACTTGAAAGTTGCTATGAGAGCAGCCCTTTAATGTTCTCAGCAAAACAACAGCACGGTAATTATGTGAGATGAAGAGTGTGTTAACTGTTATTGTGGTCAACATTGCACAATAAATATGTATATCAAATCATCACACTGAATACCTTAAATTTACACAATGTTATATGACAATTATATCTCAATAAAGTCGGAGAAGATGGTGTAGCTTATATCTCCCAGTTACTGGATTTCTTTTTTTAATTTAAACATTGGGGGACGCCGGGGTGGCTCAGTTGGTTAAGCAGCTGCCTTCGGCTCAGGTCATGATCCCAGCGTCCTGGGATCGAGTCCCACATCGGGCTCCTTGCTCGGCAGGGAGCCTGCTTCTCCCTCTGCCTCTGCCTGCCACTCTGTCTGCCTGTGCTCGCTCACTCTCTCTTCCTCTCTCTGACAAATAAATAAATAAAATCTTTAAAAAAAAAATCACCTTTAATTTAAACATTGGGTCAAATTAGCAAACAACACTGGACTTACAAATATTTAGAATGCATTTATAATACAAATGCTGCATAAAAGACCATGCAGAGATATAGCTGAAGAAA
This sequence comes from Mellivora capensis, assembly GCA_004024625.1. Lineage (NCBI taxonomy): Eukaryota > Metazoa > Chordata > Mammalia > Carnivora > Mustelidae > Mellivora > Mellivora capensis. Next base: position 15,259 of record PISX010027459.1, on the reverse strand, counting down.
TGCTGGAGGAAAATGCATTGGCTTAAATAGTAATAAAAACAAAGAACGAGGTGGTCTTCCAGCTTCTGATCTGGCACAGAGAGAGCTTGGAAATCACCTCTCCTATCCTCACCAGAAGAATGGAGCTAACAACCAGAAAACCAACAACTCTCCTTAGATCCGTCACAGATACAATGTCTCAGGGCAAACCACAGACCCAAAATTAGAAAGACAAGCAGATTCAGAGAATCACAGGTCACCCGAGCGTAAGGTCAGGAGGAGAAGCCCGCTGCTGGAGCCAGCCTGGGAAAACGGTAATTGATGAGTTGCTGGAGGCTCCGTGTGGAAAAGTCTGACAGGGGAAGGCTACACTTTCGCAAGTTTTACCTCCAGGAACCCCACCGGGCTCTCACAGTGAAGAGGGGAGAGAAATCCCCTGAGCTTCAGGAAGGAGGAGGAGAAAAGTAGCTATTTGGAAAGATGCTCTGAGCATTCTGCTCTTAACAGGCCTTCCCCCAAGAAAAACAATTTCACCTGAGCCTAACCTATTGGGATTTTACCAGAGCCTAACTGATCTGCGGAAAGGGAAGTCTCCTACTCCAGCAGGATGCTGGATGCCTTTATATAGGAAAGGGTAATGCTTGACTCTAGCCCCAAGTAGTCTTCCAGTCTTGGGGAGATGGGGTGGCGTAGCCCAGGGGCATAGGCTTACTAGAAGACTCATACTTCATCATAGAAGTATAGAATGCTTCCCCTGTGCCATGCCTTCTCACCACATCAACAGAACTCCTGTATAATAACAGAGGAAAGGACTAAAGGAAATACACGTCCCAGATTTTATTTAAGAAGTCTCTAAGGAGGGGTTCCTGGGTGGCTCAGTGGGTTAAAGCCTCTGTCTCTGCCTTTGGCTCAGGTCATGATCTCGGGGTCCTGAAATCGAGCCCCGCATCGGGCTCTCTGCTCAGCAGGGAGCCTGCTTCCTCCTCTCTCTTTCTCTGCCTGCCTCTCTGCCTACTTGTGATCTCTGTCAAATAAATAAATAAATAAATAAAAAGAAGTCTCTAAGGAAATGCAAAGACAAGAAGGGAGACAAAAGAGGAGAACAGCCGAGGAAATTTTAGCCTCTGACAAGTGCTGCTACAGCAAATAGGAAACACAGCTTAACTCCTAGTTAGAGAAACAGAAATCCTCATTCTAAATCTTTATTTACCTCAGTTCCTTTTACCCAGTACAATGTGTTTGCCTTTCAAGAAAAAAAAAATACACGGCTTATTAAAACACAAAAGACATAGTTTGAAGAGAGAGCAAGCGTGAGAACCAGACTCAGATACGGTAGGGATGTTGGAATTATCGGACCAGGAATTTTTTTTTAAAGATTTATTTCAGACAGTGCCCCCCACCCCAAGACCAGGAATTTTAAAAACTATGATTCATATGCTAAGGACTCTAATGGAGAAAGTGGAAAACATGCAAGGACAATAAAGGGGTGGGCCTGGGTGGCTCAGTGGGTTAAGCAGCCGACTCTTGATTCCAGCTCAGATTATGATCTCAGGGTCGTGAGAGCTGAACCCTGCAATGGACTGAGATCCATGAGATCAAGCCCTGCGTGGGACTTCGTGCTCAATGTGAGTTTTCTTGTCCCTCTCCCACCCCTTCTACCCCTCCCCCGACTCCTACTTAAACGCATATGCTCTCTCTCTCTCAAATAAATAAAATCTTAAAAAAAGAAAAAAGAACAGATGGGTAATGTAAGCTAAGAGATGAAAATTCTAAGAGACAATCAAAAGGAAATGCTAGAAATTTAAGAAAAAACACAATAGGAGGGGTGCCTGGGTGGCTCAGTGGTTTAAACCTCTGCCTTCGGCTCAGGTCATGATCTCAGGGTCCTGGGATCGAGTCCCACATCGGGCTCTCTGCTCAGCAGGGAGCCTGCTTCCCCCCCCCATCTCTCTCTGCCTGCCTCTCTGCCTACTTGTGTTCTCTCTCTCTGTCAAAAAAATAAATAAAATCTTTAAAAAAAACACACAATAGGAGAAACAAAGAATGTCTTTGATGGGCTCATTAAAAGACGACATGGCCAAGAAAAGAATTAGTGAGCTCAAAATTATCATTAGAAGCTTCCAAAACTTAAATGCATAGAGAAAACAGACTGAAAAACAGAATATTCATGAACTGTGGGACAATTACAAAAGATGTAAAATACAGTAAAGAGAGAAGAAGTGATAATATAAGAAATATAATATGCTATATAAATTAATAGAAAATGGAAAAACAATTGAAGCAGTAATTAGAAATAAGACTTAGTATTCTAGAAAAGTCAGGAAACAATAAATCATTAACTGACTTATAATAAAGAAAGCACAAACATACAAAATAGAGGTTAATTATTAGAAAACAATCATCATGTGAAATAAGTTAAAAGAAACACAAGGGATACCTGGAAGTTTCAGTCAGTTGTGTCTAACTTGGTTTTGGCTCAGGTCATGATCTCAGGGTCATGCGATGGAGTCACGTTGGACTCCTGCTCAGCAGAGATTCTGCCTGAGATTCTCTCCCTTTCCCTCTCCTTCCCCTCTGCCCCTCTCCCTGCTTATATGTGTGTACTGACTCTCCCTCTCCAAAATAAAATCGTAAAAAAAAAATTACAAAATAAAAGAAACACAAGTGACTACTTTTGAAAATCCCATGCAAATACATGTTTTAAGCCATTCTTTTTTTTTTTTTTTAAGATTTTATTTATTTGTCAGAGAGAGAGAGAGAGCACAAGCAGGGCAAGTGGGAAAGGGAGAAGCAAGCTTGCCACTGAGCGAGGAACCCGATGTGGGGCTTGATCCCAGGATTCTGGGATCATGACTTAAGCTGAAGGCAGAAGCTTAAACAACTGAACCATCCAGGCACCCTTAGCTATTAGTTCTTCAAATAAGTTCTGCCCCTTTCACTCTTCTCCTTCTGGAACTCCTATAATGGGAATGTTACTTTGCTTAATGTTGTCCCATAAGTCTCTTAAGCTATTTTCACTTTATAAAATTCTTTTTTCTTTTTTCTGCTCTGTTTGAGGGAATTCTTCCGCTTCGTCTTTGAGCTCACTGATCCTTTCTTGTACTTCCTCTAGTCTACTGGCAAACCCCTCTAGTGTATTTTTCAGTTCAATTATTGTATTGTATGTTCTGTGACTTCTTTTCAGAATGTTCTTGTATTTTCTCTCTGTTCAAGCTCTCATTGTGTTCACTCATTCTTTTCCCAAATTCGGTGAGCATCTCTATGACTTTTTTTTAAAGTTTTTATTCATTTATTTGACACAGAGAGACAGCAAGAGAGGGAACACAAGCAGGGGGAGTGGGAGAGAGAGAAGCAGGCTTCATGCTGAGCAGCAAGCCTGATGCAGGGCTCTATCCCAGGACCCTGAGATCATGACCTGAGCCAAAGGCAGCCACTTAACCAACTGAGACATCCAGGTGCCCCCATCTTTATAACTATTACTTTGAACTCTTTATTAGGTAAATTACTTATCTTCATTTCATTAAGGTTTTTTTTTTTTCCCTGAAGTTTTATCTTGTTCTTTCTTTTAGAATATATTCCTGTTTCTTCATTTTGCTTGCTTCTCTGTATTGGTTTCTATGCAATAGATGAAACAGTCACCTCTCTCTCTCTCTCTTTTTTTAAGATTTTATTTCTTTATTTGACAGACAGAGATCACAAGTAGGCAGAGAGGAAGGCAGAGAGAGAGGGGGAAGCAGGCTCCCCGCGGAGCAGAGAGCCCAGTGTGGGGCTCGATCCCAGGACCCTGGGACCATGACCTGAGCCGAAGGCAGAAGCTTTAACCCACTGAGTCACCCAGGCGCCTCTACCACTCTCTGTGTCTTGAAGGGTTGGCCTTGTATAAGAGATGAACTTTATAGTTCAACCCTATCTTAGTCCTTGCTTATCTCTCAGACCTTTGTGATTGTTCAAGCAGCCTATTTTTAATAGCTCCCAGTATTTGGGGGTGCGTCAAGGTCAGTGTCCCAAAATAAGAGGATTTCAGTCGGTACCCAGATTCAAGCTGATTGGAAGCCAGACCCTCAGGCAGCAGCTTTCAAAAAATGCCAATATATACAGTCCTGTGGGCCCACAAGTATAAGCTCCACTGGCCCTCAGAACTCATAAAAGAGCTGAACTATGTTATCAACTTTTGTGACTTAGGTGACATTTGTACAACAGTATAGCCAACATTTGCAGACTATATCCTGTTTTCAAGTACACATGGTACAGTCCCTAAGAGTGTTTAGCTATTAAAAAGGTCTCAGTACATATAAAAGGATCAACATCAGCTAGAATAAGATCTCTGACTATAACCTAGTTAAATTAGAAATAAAAGAAATCTAACATCACACTTCTAAATAACCCATGGATCACAGAAAAAAATAATAAATAAAGTTTGAAAATATTTTGAACTAAATGATAATAAAAACCAATACATTAAAATATATAGGATGCAGATAATGTAGCATTAGAAGAAAATATATAATTATAATACTTAAATTAGAAAATGATGGCCTAAATTCAATGAACTAAAATTCCATCTTAAAAAGCTAGAAAAAGAAGATCAATGTAAAGCCAAAGTGAATAGATGGGAGGAAATAATAAAGATAAGAGCATATATAAATAATATTGAAAACAGATAACTAATAGAGAAAATTTTAAAAGATGGCTAATGGCTATGGATTTCTTTCAAGAAAGAACATATTCTAAAATTGGATCATTGGGATGCCTGGGTGGCTCAGTGGTTAAGCTACTGCCTTCGGCTCGGGTCATGATCCCAGGGTCCCAGAATCAAGTCCCGCATCAGGCTCCCTGCTCAACAGGGAGTCTGATTCTCCCTATGACCCTCCCCCATCTCATGCTTTCTCACTCTCCCTCTCTCAAATAAATAAATAAACCCTTTTAAATTTTTTAAAAAATAAAAATAAAATTGGAACGTGTTTATTATTGCACACTGCTGCAAATAACCTAAACACATTAACTGTACATTTTAAACTGATAAGAACAGATACTACACTTGATCTTAGCCAAAAGGCCGAGAAGCGATTAACTGTACATTTTAAATAGGTGAAAAGTATGGTATGTGGATTATATCTCAACAAAGCTTTTTTAAGGTGAGCCTGGGTGACATAGTTGGTTAAGCATCTAACTCTCGGTTTCAGCTCAGGTTGGGATCTCAGGGTTATGGGATCAAGCCCTGTGTCGGGCTTCGCACTCAGCATGGAATCTGCTTGAGATTCTCTCTCCCTCTGTCCTTCCCGCTCATGCTCTGTCTCTGTCTCTCTCTAACTCAAAGAATAAACAAATTTTTAAAAATTGGCTATGGTTATTTGAAAAAATCAAAGGGTAAAATAAACTCACAGATTGCTCAAAGAAAGGAAAGAAATTACTAACATCTGCAATGAAAAGGATTATAAACACAGATCTTACAGACAAAAAATAATGCTAATGTATTGACAAGCAGATGAAATAGACACGTTCCTTACAAAATGCAGCTTAGCAAAATGGACACTTGATGGAACAGAAAATCTGAATAGCTTGCCATGTATGAAGTAAACGAATTCATTATTAGAACTTTTTCACAAAAAAATCTGAGACTAAAATTATTTCAAAACCTATCAACCATTTAAGGAAGAAACAAAACTAATCTTGCTCAAAGTCCTTCCAAAAATGAGGAGAAAACATTGCTTCTTGACATGTTATGAGACCAGAATAACACTAATACCAAAATCAGGTAAAGATATTACAACAAAAGAAAATTATCAAGTAATATTCTTCATGAATATAACCCCCCAAAAATGCTCAAAAATATTGGCAAAACAAATCCCATAATATGTAAAGAATATAATACATATTGACCATGTAGGATTTAGCTCATAAAATCAATGTATGTATAACTTTCAAAAATCAATCTAAATCATTCATAGTTTAACAGTAGTATTCCATATTTTGATAAAAGTTTTGGTTACTTACAAAGTGTTGGATTTGTCAAACACTTAATGTGGCTGTATTTCCTTTTATGTAAGTTTTGCCTCACATTTTAAGAAATCCCATAAACAAATACTGAAGTCTAGTTAATGCTATGCATACTGAATTTTTTTGGTTAACGTTTACTAATGTGCACAGCTTTCTTTGAAATGCATTACAATTTGTTTTAGATTTCTAGAGATATATGGCTAGATATTTGATAGAGCAAATATAGTAAAATGCAAATGGTAGAATGTATGACCTCTATGGGAGTTTAAGTATGTTTGAAATTTTTTATAAGCTAGGAAGAAAGATATAAATCTTTAAAAATATTAATGAGAGATATAAAATAATGCTTAAATGATTCATAAGACATACCATGTTTTGACTAGGAAAACACACTGCATAAACACATTGCTTTTCTCAAATTAAGAGGTAACCAGAAAAGTAGACTCTATAATCCATCTAAAAAAAGTAAAAATAAAAAGGAAGAAGAATAAAGAGGAGAACTGATCTTTTTTTTTAAGATCTTATTTTTGTGTGAGAGAGCGTGCACACAAGCAGGGGGGAAGAGGCAGAGGGAGAAGCAGACTCCCTGTTGAGCAAGGAGCATGATATGGGGCTCTATCCCAGGACCCCAGGATCATGACCTGAGCGGAAGGCAGACACTTAACTAAGTCACCCGGGGGCCCAGAGGAGAACTAATCTTTACAAATATTCAAACATATTATAAGCTTTTAATAATTTAAAGAGTATGCTCCTGGCTCATGAATAGATAGCTCAATAGCATTCCTACAGAATTCAACTACATATGCAAATACATGCGAGAGAACTTGTGTAATGATACATTGCCGTATTTGTAGGTAAAAATCAATTATTCAATAAATGGTTTGGTGTCCCCTGGGTGATCATCTGGAAAAAAATCAGGTTGGATCGCTACCTCATATTTTAAACCAAAATAAAAGTAAATAATCAAGTTTGGAATGGAAATGAATAATTTTAAGGTGTTCCCAGAGCTTGCTCTGCAATCTCTTCCAGATTTACTGCTGATGCCCAATACCACTTGGACAGGTGTTTTCTAGCATAGTTCTTTGCTTTGTGCTTCTACGTAAAACTGGGTCCAAATCCAAATGCTGGCCAATGCCTAGCATTATGCTGTTTAATGGGGCAATGACTCACCACATGTAACTACTTAAATTTAACTTGATTAAATTTAGAAGTCAGTTCCTCAGTCCCACTAGCTCTGTTTCAATAGCCACATGGGGCTAGGGGTTGTTAGAGAACGCAGCTACAGAATGTTTTCATTATTACAGAAAGTCCTATGGAGCAGTTCTGATGTAGAGCTCAAACTGCAGAACCTTGTTTACTAAATCCAAGTACATGTCAGATTCACTGGAAAAGCTTATTAAAAATAGAAACTTCTGTCTCATACGTAAAGAGCATGTCACTGCTTAAAACCCGCCAGTGGTTCCCTGTCACTTAGATCAAAGGAGAGTAAATTATGAGCCCAGGGTCAAATCTAGCCTATTGCCTTTTTTTTTTTTCTATTGGAACACAGCCATGACCCTTTATTTACTTATTAATTGCCACTTTTGAGTAACTGCGAGACAGAAGGTATGGTCAGCAAAGCTGTATCTGGCCCTTTGCAAAAAAAGCCTTTTTGCATACCAAAAAGTGTCCAACATCCTGACTTCCTTTTATGATGGTTGCTTTGTCTAGTTTAATATATATTAATTATTTGTTGGTGAAATTCACATGTTGCGGTAACTACTGTACCAAGTACAAGTTTAAAAGTCTAATGAACAAGAAAGACTGAGGGTGTTTGTATCTCTAACATGTTACTAATGGAATAAAAATAACTAATGTGGGCACCTGAGTGGCTCAGTGGGTTAAGCCTCTGCCTTCAGCTCAGGTCATGATCTCAGGGTCCTGGGATCGAGCCCCTGCATCAGGCTCTCTGCTCAGCAGGGAGCCTGCTTCCTCCTCTCTCTCTGCCTGCCTCTCTGCCTCCTTGTGATCTCTGTCAAATAAATAAGTAAAATCTAAAAAAAAAAAAAAACTAATGTGATTCCAAATTATCTTTGGAGTTTGGATCCGACATAGCTGGTAAATGAGGTTTTTGTATGAAGCTCATTGATCAGGAATTCCCATGTAGTGTCTATCCCTGTATTTTCACAGGATTGCCATTCTGTTGTAGCTTGCTTTTGTTCAGGATACCAAAGCAGAATAAACTGATAGCCTCTTCTTGTGTGCAGGAGGCAGGAAGATTGTTTTGGGAAGACTTGTCCGACTGATGGGTGGCTGCTAGGGAAAGTCTTCAGGTTCCTAATCCTGGTATTCTTAAGACCTATAAAAATCCACATTGCTCTTAAAATTTTTTACAGAGTAGTCTTCAAGACATGCCTTTCACACACATTGCAGAACCATGGATTTGACTCGTATTATTGAATTCAACCGTCTAGAATCAACTTTGGCTGTTCAGGGTTGTCATATCCGCATAGGTAACTGGGAGCACATCTTCATCCATACAGAAAGCACTTCCTCCCCCCAAGGAACTGGAACTCGAGTGCTCTGTGCCACAAGACCTTGGTCTTGAGACCCTGTTTTCAACGTGCAAGAACAGAACTGCTACACTTTAAATGGTGGCTTTGATTTTCAGTTCCCTTGAATTTTTTTCCTTTCCTCAAGTCAGTCAAGGATGCTTAAATACTTACTTCACGGGGCGCCTGGGTGGCTCAGTGGGTTAAAGCCTCTGCCTTTGGCTCAGGTCATGATCTCAGGGTCCTGGAATCGAGCCCAGCATCAGGCTCTCTGCTCAGCGGCGAGCCTGCTTCCTCCTCTCTCTCTGCCTGCCTCTCTACCTACTTGGGATTTCTGTCTGTCAAATAAGTATATAAAATCTTAAAAAAAGTATACTTACTTCACATACAACATAAACAAAAATGAGGTGGAAAGAACAGTAACTCTGACAACTTCGATCAACTCCTGAGAGGAGGACTCAATACAAACAAGTAAAACTACTTGGGAGGCCACTTATCCACTCTGGCTTCAGGAGGGTCTTACTTATCCTTCAGTGCTCAAGCTCAGACTGTCCTATCAGTTTTGCTATGAAGGCCTGCTCTGTTTCATTGTTCGTTCTATACTTTGTCACACATCATGCTGCATTTTCTTTTTAAGATTTTATTTATTTTGGGGCGCCTGGGTGGCTCACTGGGTTAAAGCCTCTGCTTTCAGCTCAGGTCAGGATCCCAGGGTCCTGGGATCGAGCCCCATATCAGGCTCTCTGCTCCGCGGGGAGCCTGCTTCCTTCCTCTCTCTCTCTGCCTGCCTCTCTGCCTACTTGTGATCTCTGTCTGTCAAATAAGTAAATAAAATCTTAAAAAAAAGATTTTATTTATTTATTTGACAGAAAGAGAGAGCAAGAGATGGAACACAAGCAGGGGGAGTGGGAGAGAGAAAAGCAGGCTTCCCACGGAGCAGGGAGCCCGATGCGGGGCTCGATCCCAGGACCCTAGGATCATGACCTGAGCTGAAGGCAGATGCTTAACGACTGAGCCACCCAGGGGCCCCTGGTATTGCATTTTCCTTTCTTTTTTGTTTAATTATACAATGGGGAAGAGGGTAAAAAAAAAAGAATATTTTTAAAGCTGATCAGCTGGCTTCTTAGGAGTATACTGTTTTTATCTGGGAGAATAACTTGATGGTTACTCAACGTGTGAAAGCCAAGGCTCCCCTTGGCAGCCCCCAGCCCCCAGCCCTGGGAATGGGCTAGTACTGATAATTAAGAGGAGAAGGAGGGACAGAGAGGGTTTAGCAACAAGGCAGATTTTAAGTAAACATTGCTTCCCCGCTGTTACTCACGATCTTCTACATGCTCTGCACACCTGTCTCTGAGAGAGAGGTATTCTGCAGGACTTAAGACAAAAGATGTTAAGTTTAGGGTTACCAGATAAAATACAGGATGTCTGTAACTGGAGGGTTTTTGTTTTTTAAGATTTTAAACAATCTCTCACCCTAGCATGGAGCTTGTATTTACCACCTCAGGGATAAGCGTTGCCTGCTCTACCAACTGAGCCAACTAGGCACCCCAGTAACTGGATGTCTTTTAAAAAATTTGCTTAATCTGGCAACTAGTTAGGTTACATGTCCAGATCAATACAGGGTGGAGAAAAAGGAACAGCCACAAGAAACGAGATATAGGTAAGACAGAATTCAGCGTAAGCTAGACAATGTGGCAAGAGGTGAGTAGCTAGGAGATCTTAAGCCCTCTGAGGTATTGGTAGGATGGAGTCTTTGCTTTCCTCTCTAAGTGAGTCTGTAGCATTTTTAAATTAAACATGGGAGGGAAAGGTAACCCTATAAGGCTAGAGAACTTAAAGATACCTGGCCAGCAGAAATCGAGGTTGTAATTCAGTCAATGTTATAATATATTATGACCTCACAAGCTTACCTCTCTCACTAGAGGAAACTCCCAGAAGGCTGAGTTCCTCACAGCTGCAAGGGAGACTATCTGGGTGACAGGTCTGGGAAGTCCCCCACGTGAAGACAGACTGTATTGTGACAGGAACAACGGCTGGGGCAAATCGCCCAATCTATGGCCTAGTGATCAGTACGTAAAAGTTCATCACTCGGATCAACAATATGAAGTGGAAATGCTCCTTATTCTGAACCAAGTTAGAGTGCTGTGGCCAAAACAGAGAGATCTCCTGTCCCCCCATGGACCTGAGCCTGTGGAAATGAGAGAAAGTCAATACTGTTTCCGGAGAGGACTCTGGTAGCTGACAGCCATGGTGTGTCTGTCTCTGGGAGTGCAATGAGCACAATGAGGTACCACTCGTGGGGTATCAACAGTAGTTTTCTTCATTTTATTTGCATAATCATTTTCAAACAGATGTGCAGCTGTGTGCTATTTGTTTCAATATCTGGCTGTAAATTCATCCCTCCCTGCCACGGTCGCTTTTACTTATTTTCTCTCCAAACCTTTTGTTATTCTTTCTACTCCTTTCGCCCTGTTCCAAGTTGGGAGATTACGTCAATGATGTAGCCCAGAATGGCATAGTTTATCACTCGAGAAAGCTTTATGGCTATCCTTCCTTCTATCTATCATGTGTATAACTTTGCTGAGGCCAGGATTTGACTTAAAGTGTTGCGAGGGTTATGTAGAGGACCCATTACTGAGCTAGTAAGTGAGTCTAGCCATCTGCCCAGTGTAGCCTCCTTGACGCAGCTGCTGTCCTTATATCGGGGTGTGTATGTTTTGTGGTGGAATGATATGGTATTTAAAAAGTGGTGAAAGTCTGGGGCGCCTGGGTGGCTCAGTCGGTGAAGCGTCTGCTTTCAGCTCAGGTCATGATCTCAGGTTCCTGGGATCGAGCCCCACATTGGGCTCCCTTCTCAGCGGGGAGCCTGCTTTTCCCTCTTTCTCTGCCTGTCACTCCCCTGCTTGTGTGCTCTCTCTCTCTCTCTAACATATAAATAAATACAATCTTAAAGGAAATGGTGAAAATCCTAGGATGCTTTGTGAATGAAAAGATTTACTGTGCCCTATGACTGCCGTTAGTATCAACAGATGGTAACAGATGCTCTCATTTCTATTCATTCCAAACTCAGGCTGGACAAGGTAGTGTAGAGAAACAGGCAGAGTAGACAAGATGAGCAAAGGAGACAGGGCAATGAGAGAACATGAGTTATTCAGAGAACTGCTAATTTGGTATGACAGGAGTCGAGGGTGTGAGGAAGATGAGTGACAAGTAGCAGATAGGAGTAATAACCGTACAGAAGTGGTATTGACTGAAGAAGTAAGGGAGAGAAAAAACTGACAAGGTATGAATTTCGTCTGCACCAAGCGATCAGAGCCCAACTCTCCTTTTGCTATATAAAGGTAGCTCTTTGGGCGCCTGGGTGGCTCAGTGGGTTAAAGCCTCTGCCTTCGGCTCAGGTCATGATCCCAGGGTCCTGGGATCGAGCCCCGCCATCAGGCTCTCTGCTCAGCGGGGAGCCTGCTTCCTCCTCTCTCTCTGCCTGCCTCTCTGCCTACTTGTGATCTCTGTCTGTCAAATAAATAAATAAAATCTTTAAAAAAAATGTTAAAAAAAAAAAGGTAGCTCTTTGGGCACAGTAAAGGGAGAAACAATGAGGACAGCTCATCTGGCTATTCCTGGCCAAAAAAGGGGGCAAAGGTATTATTTACCCTTTCCTTTTCAGCAGCAGGATCAGTTTTATCTTGAAAGATACGAACTTCTGTAAGTTATTTTAGTGTTCTATGATTTTGACTGACCAAAGTTCCATTTCCCACAGTCAGAATGAAAAACAACATCTATCTTGACTCTACAGCGAGAAGGACTTCTACCCATCACAGGCCTGATGTGCGCCTCAGGTGACAAGCAATGGGCGACATGTATGGGAGATCATGGCATTTAAAAACATCAGCTAGAAGTCTCTTGTCTCTGACATATTCCAAATACATATCGCCCAATCTATGGCCTAGTGATCAGTACGTAAAAGTTCATCACTCGGATTAACAATATGAAGTGGAAATGCTCCTTTGAACTCTTTCAACTTGTGTTAATCTGAAAGTGCCTGATGTATGATGTTGCTTAAGAGGGATATCAGCTTAATAAGTCTTGCCACATGCAAAGTTCTCCAGTGCATGAAAATCTTTGAGCCACAACCTATCAGAGGCTAATTATGAAAATTGACTTTTCAATTTGCTTCTCACTGTAATTATCCAACTATTGTACATTATTCGCTTGGAGTAATTTCTTCTGCGTATAATGGTCTTTTTCTTATCACCACAAAGAGGCAGTGCAATAGTCTCACAGAGTCAGGGAATTGTGACCAGTTGAAGGGTCCATGACTTTTTAATATTCACTTCAGTAGAGACATTTCTCCGTGAAGGGGAGGAGGAGAGTGATATAGACAATCGGCTCACAACATGTTGCCAAATAACTTATTCACAGCAATTATTACATCTAATAAGATATACCCCGCAAAGTCAATTCATTCAATACAGATGATGGTAACAAAAAAATGTAGGGATAAAAGGAGCTATTGTAACCACCCCAACCAAGCCCTATTTTATACTTGATAGAGCTGAAGGTCAAAGAATTTAAATAATTTATTCAACATTTTACTGAGGGGCACCTGAGTGGCTCAGTCAGTTAAGCCTCGGACTCTTGGTCTCAGCTCAGGTCATGATCTCAGCGTCATGAGATCAAGCCCACATCAAGCCCCCGACTCGGCTTCTCTTCCTCTCTCTCTGTCCCTTGCCACACATGCCCACCGGCACACTCTCTCAGATAAATAAATCTTTAAAAACATTTTTTTAAACTGAGAAATGGAAGATTCAGGCTTCAAATCTAATTCATACACCCGTGTTCTTTCCATGACATCTCACTGCTGGCCAACTCCACAACTACTTCTTCTACCATGGGTCCAGGCCTCACAATGAAATGAGGGATCAGGTCAAATATCCTATTTTTTTTTTAAAGATTTATTTATTCGGAGCATCTGGGTGACTCAGTAGTTAAGCGTCTGCCTTCGGGTCAGGTCATGATCCCAGGGTCCTGGGATTGAGCTCCACACTGGGCTCCCTGCTCGGCAGGAAGCCTGCTTCTCGCTCTCCCACTCCCCCTGCTTGTGTTCCTGCTCTCACTATCTCTCTCTCTCTGTCAAATAAATAAATAAATAAATAATTTGTTCATGTTAGAGAGGAGGGGAGGAGCAGAGGGAGAGAGAAAGAGAATCGCAAGCACATTCCACACTGAGCATGGAACCCGACACACGGATCGAACCCAGGATCCCGAGATCATGACCTGAGCTGAAACCACGAGTCAGAGGCTTAACCAACTGAGCCACTCAGGTACCCCCAAATACCCTGTTGAAATAACTTGAGGTTTTAAAGTAGGGAAGTGCTATCGAAAAGGAAGTACATCTAGCTTGGATGCATTGTTCTTAGCTCAAACTGATTTTTAGCGATCATCACTTCTCTAAGTGCTTTCTAAATATAACAACATGTAATTATTATTACATAAAAGCATATAGCACTGCTTTGAGCATTTTGTTGTTGTTCTGGGGTTCTTTTTTTAAAAAGATTTTATTTATTTGAGAGAGACAGAGATAGTGAGAGAGAGCACAAGTGAGGAGGAGAGGGAGAAGCAGGCTTCCTGCTGAGCAGGGAGCCTGACACCGGGCTCCATCATAGGACCCTGAGATCATGACCTGAGCCGCAGGTAGTTGCATAACTGACTGAGTCACCCAGGTGCCCCTGTTTTGAGCACTTTTATTAATTCATTGTATCTTTACAACAACTCTACAAGATAGGTATTATCATCATTTTAGAGATGAGGAAACTGAGGCACTTAGAGGATAAGCAGCATGCTCGGCAGGGATGAGAACCCAGATAGTCGACAGAATCCATGCTCTTAATTACTACATTTAACCATATACTGAATCATTCATTCTGAAATCTGGCCACAGATTGCTCTCATACTTATTCATCTTTGTTTTTCAGACCCCATCATTTTCCCCTTTTTAATAAAGGAAGCAGTATTTATTTATCCCCTATTCTTTAATTTCTACAGCTTTTCAAGGGTAAAATTGGTTATTATTTTGACCTCTATAATTTTTCTGTATATAGAGCCTTTAACTCCTTTAAAGGGTCTGGATACTCACTCAGAAATTCCTTACTTGTGGTGCGTGGGTGGCTCAGTGGGTTAAGCCTCTGCCTTCAGCGCGGGTAGTGATCTCAGGTTCCTGAGACTGAGCCCCACATCAGGCTCTCTGCTCAGCAGGGAGCCTGCCTCCCCCCTCTCTCTCTTTCTTTGCTGCTCTGCCTACTTGTGATCTCTCTGACTGTCAAATAAATAAATAAAATCTAAAAAAGAAAAAAAGAAAGAAAAGAAAGAAATTCTTACTTGTAGGGGTGCCTGGTTGGTTTAGCTGGCTGGATGTCCAACTCTTGATTTCAGCTCAAGGCATGATCTCAGGGTCATGAGATTGAGGACATCATTGGGCTCCTGGCTCAGTAAGGAGTCTGCTTGGGATTTTCTTTCTCTCTCTCCCTTTGCGCGCCCCCCGCCCCGCCACCCTGCTAGCACATATGCACTGTCTTTCTCTAAATAAATGAAATCTTTTTTTTTTATTTTTTAAGTTTTTTTTTTAAATTTCTTTTCAGCGTAACAGAATTCATAGTTTTACACCACACGCAGTGCTCCATGCAATGCGTGCCCTCCACAATACCCACCACCAGGCTCCCCCAACCTCCCACCCCCCGCCCCTTCAAAACCCTCAG
>PISX010027458.1:0-22960 GCA_004024625.1 Mellivora capensis | reverse complement strand
CTATCTTATACAACAGCAATATCTAATTAATAATTGTAATTAATATATCCTAGCTCACAATAACGATTTAAAATGAAAATAGTTGCAAGGAATAAAATGGATAAAATGCACAGTATCTACTTGAATTATGGCCTATAAAATTTTATCAGACTTGCATGTATATGTGCATATATGTGTCTGTGTTTGTATTTGCACATTGACAGGCTTAAATTCTACCTAAACTAACCTGTAATCTCCATGATCTTTGTCAAATAACATATTTTATGTAACTTGGTAGATTATCTTCACATTTGGAAGAGACTATTTGAAGAAAAGACATTGTTTTTTTAAAAGAGTTACATTACCAATTAACAAAATTAATAGTTGATCAGAATTAGCATAATAATAGGAAATATTAGGTCTATATAACTTTATAGTTTAAAAGAAAGAGATCCTCTATCAATGTTAAAATTTACTATTCCTACACTGTATTATTTCCTATAACAATGACATTTAATCAGTGGAAAATATGGTTTGTTCATTGCTTTCCGACAGTTGTCTTTCAATGTGAAGAATAATAAAATCTACACTCTTACTTCATACTGTTTGGGAAAAAAATGTGTAATAGCTGGATTTGAGAACTCGGTATTATTAAAAACAAAACAAACTAGGCAATTGCAGTCAAATGTGCAATGAAAATATTTTATCAGTTGAGTTAGGCCTTCATGAGAAAGACAGAAAATGAAGATATCATTAAAGATAGATGATGGATGGATGGATGAATAGATGGATACACAGACATATTTATAGGTAGATGTTTACAGACATAGAGAGATATAGTGGTACTTTTGATACCGTATATTATGTGTGTTCCTAAAAAATTCTGAGCTCCAAAAATCATACATTAAAATTACAGAGTTCAAGAGAAACAATATGTACAACTCAAATGCTATGCAGTTTTGTATCAAAAGTACAGTTATTCCTCCTATCCATAAGAGATATATTCTAAGATCTCCACTAGGTGCCTGAAACACAGATAGTACTATATGTTACATATATACTATAGTTTTTCTTATACATACCTACCTGTGATAAAGTTTAATTTATATATTTGGCACAGTAAGAGATTGACAATAATAGCTGATAATAAAATAGAACAGTTATAGCAATGTATTGTAATAGGAGGTGGATGTGGTCTCTCTCAAAATATTTTATTGTACTGTGAGACAGTAAAATGTCTATGTGAGAGATGAAGTGAGGTAAATGATGCAGGCATTATGACAGTACTATTAGTCTACTATTGACCTTCTGAAGACTCTTCAAAAGGAAGATCATCTGCTTGTGGACCACAGTGGACTACAGGTAACTGAAATGGCACAAAACTCACTAGTGGAAAGTAAAACCACAGATGAGAGGGGACTACTATACCAACAAGACACTAATGCTTTCATAACAAAAGAAGTACTCAACATTGAGAAGATAACTCGGACCATCCCCATGGCTGAAAACTGCCTCAACAGATATTGAGAATAAACAAAACAATACAATGGAAATTCTGGCAGTCCTTTAACTCAAACAGGGCAGATTCTCGGACAAGGCAGATGGAGCTAGCTCCTGGACACTGGGGCTATCATTATGATGGGCAAGGTTGGGTGTAATTTCCCATATATCCAAAGCTTTCTAAGCTTTATATAAACATCTCTGAGGAAGGATTTCTGGATGTGGTCATGTGACTGTAATTTTCTTAAAATATAGCCCAAATAATCCTCACTGCTAGTGCAGAAGTCAAGATGTTTTGTTGTTTTTGGTGATGTTGTTATTTCTTTCCTGAAGAAGAATATAATATGATTTCTGTTACTATTCATAAAACATTGCCCATGAAAACCACATATGAAAAAAAATGTACTCTGCTTATAATCACATACTTTCCATAATTTCTAGTCACCTACAAGTTAGTCTACATTATAGAAACACTATATGAGAAAAGACTGGGAAAAACAGACAAAGACAGAATATATATATATATATATATATTAATAGGTATACATATACCTATTAATATACCTGATATATACTTGTATATATATGTAATATATATAAAATATATACTTGTATCACTAGATAGATAGATGATAGATGATAGACAGATAGATAGATAGAGATAGAAGAGTCCCTGCAAGGAACAGATGGAACAACAAAATTGGATAATTGAGGATAACATAATGAAAAGACTATTTTTAATGTGTAGGAAAATTTGGGGAAAAAATAAGGGAGGGGACAGCAGAACAGCTACTAAGAGCTGTTACTCCCAGAACCCTCAATGAGAACAATATGCAAAGAAGGCAACCTGACAGAATGGTGGAGTTTTGACAGTGGGAGTATACCAACCCTGTTTGTTACTTGCCAGCGAGGACATAGTGAAATATATAACTCACCTCACTCTTCCCACCACCTTGTGATCAATAGCCAGTAGCATACCAGTGACTGACTGAAGTGGTCCATTTGCCTTATCCTCATGGGTTAGAGAGCCAAGTGTTGAAAGATAGAGAAGGCATCATACCTATGGAGAAAATATTCTGGCTTGTGTGTGTGTGTGTGTGTGTGTGTGTGTGTTATAAACTTCTTTAAGGGTTCAAGTCAAAATTGTAATAGTGATTACTATTGAATCTGAGGAAGAGGGAACACTTGTAAAAGAAGTCTTTCAAATGTTGCCTTCCAAAATATGGTGTTACACAATTTAAATTTCCATGAGAAATTAAATTTTTACAAACTTTTAGTATGAATATTCTTCTTAAAAACAATCATAGTCCTACTGAATAGTTTACATATTCTCAGTGTTGAAGCTTAGAGTCCTCTAATTCATAAAATTAAAAAACAAGGCATGCTTATTCTAGAGTGTTCAGTAAAATGCCTTTAAATAGGATATGGCAAAGTTTTATACACACAATCTAAACTGTGTTTTCCAATATTGTTCCACTCTTTTTAAAAGGAACTTACTGGGGCACCTGGGTGGCTCAGTGGGTTAAAGCCTCTGCCTTCGGCTCAGGTCATGATCCCAGAGTCCTGGGATCAAGCCCCGCATCCATCGGGCTCTCTGCTTGGCAGGGAGCCTGCTTCCTCCTCTCTCTCTGCCTGCTTCTCTGCCTACTTGTGTCTGTCAAATAAATAAATAAAATCTTTAAAAAAAAAGAGGAACTTACTGTCTTTGTATGGTTTTAAAACTCTTTGCTTGAGTGAAAAGGAAATCTATGATTTTACTACTTATATTTTCAGGAGCATATGCACATTGAGGAAACTCTCTCCGTAGAAATGGAAGCTATAAAAATCTGTGCTACATCAAAGAATTACATTACTGACATCTGCCAGACCCTGGCTTTCCCAGCTTTCTAAAACAATTATTGTTCAAAGCACATTATTTCCAGTAGTGACATCAACAAAGAAAAAAAATGCATCTTTTTGATAGAATCTTTGTGTTTCATTACTTTTCCCAAAGCAAAAACAGTAATGCTACCTCACTATTATTCTGCAAACTTCTTTTTATCACATGATGACAAGTCCATTTGTTCCAAAGATGTTTACCCAGTAACACAAAGAGAATTTTTTTTCTCACCACATTATCAAATCATGCCAACTTTTAAACTATTTAATTTAACGCTACTGCAGGAGACAGACATTTATATCCTGAAGAATGGTAATTGTGTTTGTATATAGCTTATTCAACCTAAACCACAGGGAAAAAGTAACTTCCATGAAAACAAATCTTTACGGAACTATGTTACTTAATATACACCAGCAATTTTCAGCTTTATAAAACTCCTCAAGATGGTAATAGCAAGTACACTGTAGTTCTTACTTTTGTTGTACTCCTAAGCTACATCTAGGAGTAGGTAAAAAATAAATACGTGTTTAATAGTCATATATCATCTGAATGCAATAAACATGTAGTTAATTAGACCCTGAGACCATAATGCACCTATCAATCTACACCACATATTTCAATAAAATAAAATGGACATCTTACTGTATCCAAAAAAAATCAGACTAGAACAAAAGAAAATGTTAATTTCTAAACCAATATATTGTCTCGGTAAATTTTTAAATATTCATTAAATCTATTATAAATGAAGGTTTTCAGAAAGAAGTCCCTTAATTCATTTTGGAGAGTACATTAACAGTTAAATATGAAATCATTTTATTATACTTTAAATTTGTTTTGACCAGTATTTGAAAAAAAAAAATAAAATAATGGTAAAGAAAACAAAACTGTTATTATACTGCAATATAATAGAATAAAATGGGATTTTTAGGATTTTCTCATTATGAATGGTATTGAATAAGTAATACTGTATGCATGTATACATACTATGATACACGCATACATGCACATTATCTGAGATGTTACCAGATGTGCTATACACTAATCCCTTTTATCAGAAACAGACTGTGTATTTAACAAATAGCTCCAACTATGTTGAAGCAAGGTTATTTTTCTTCAGTTTGACTATTAAAGCTGGAAATTATGATTTATATACCTGTTTATTAAATTGACTATATGATTTTCACAGTAACACTAAAAATATTATCAATTATATTGATACATATATAAATAATGCAGTTGTTAGCTGCATTATTTATACTTGGTCAACAGTAAACTCTTTTCATATAATATTGGATTTAATCTGCCAACTTTTTCCTTTTTTTCAGTACTTGAGAAGTTATATTCAAAAGTGAGAAGGGCCTTTTGAGTTGTTGAAAACATTATGATATCAAATATAAAAATAAAAATGTATAATCTCTGATATGGTAATGGTAAATAACATAGGTGTTGTGTACATTGATAGTTCAAAAGCACTCTGAACTAGATTATTTTTTTCCCAAGAGTCTTGTTTAATAGAGTTTGCTATTTTGTCTAAGGCTATAAGTCTGTATCTCTGTCTTATTTGGAACTAAATTTTAGTAATATATATTTCCCAAGAAAACCATCCCATTTACCCAGGAATTGAAATGCATTAATATGAAATTGGGCAGCAATAAATATAATTAGTTACACAACATATTTGTGGCTATTTGATTTTTGTTATTGTTGTTAAACTGTTGTTTATTTTGTTTGGATCTTTTGTTATACTTAAATGTTTGCTTTTATTGGGGGCTTTGAGTTATTCTTTTCTCTATTTCTTTATCCAGTTGTTTATTGCTTTTTATCTCACTGACTTATTTTGTTTTGTTTTTGGGAACCTTATCAGTATTATTTTTTCAACAGTTAAGGATATTTTTCTTTTAATATTTATTTTTAGTTCTATTTTCTTGTCTTTTGGATCATCTATTATCCATCTCCTGTCTTCTTACATAGAATGTTAATTCACTTTATTTTCTCAACTGGCAATTAATGTTTATAACTATGAACTTTTCTTTAAGTGCAGCCTTAGTTTCCTCTTATGCCCCCCAATTTTAACACATAGTATTCTCATTTCCATTCATTCCAAACTTCTTGTCAAGGAAGACTTGAGGGTTTTTATTGTTTGTTTGTTTTGTTTTGTTTTGTTTTGTTTGACTCACGGGTTTCTGAGAGGTTTTATTTAACTTTTAATTTTGTTTCTTTTGTTTTGAAGTCATTTTCTGATATCAATTTCTAATTGTACTTGTGATTTTTAATTTAAGTGATGCCTAGACTGAAGGAAAAATATTGAATGTATCAACAAGAACTTGGTGACTTTGGAGACAATACTAAGCAGGCTAACATATATGCACTCAAAGTTCCAAAATAGTGCAAGGTAATAATAACTTTGTATGATGACAGATAATAACTATACCTTTCATGGTGAACACTGCATAATGTACAGAATTATAGAATTACTGTGTTGCACACCTGAAGAAAATAAAACATTGTATTTCAACAATATTTCAATAAAATAATAGCAATAACGAATGATAATAATAATAATAAAAGGATGGATGGTTCCTACCCTCATAGGACTTGGGGACAGAATGTTAGGTCTCAATTCTAATAATATCTGGTACATGCTAAGGCAAAGAAAAGGTAGTGTTGTACAGCAGCTCCTTAAAGTTGCATCTAATTAGAACATGAGGAGTTTGAGAAAACTTTCTAGAAGGGATAACTAAATTGAGAGCTGAAGAATGAGTAGCATTATCTAGGTAAAAAAGTGATAGGAGGGAAAGTGTCCAGGGTGGAAACATAGGCTTGATGACTGAGAGACAAAACACAGCATAACGTATTAGGTGGAATTTGTCTGAAGAGCATGGAGGGGAGGAGAGGTTCTAAAACTG
Source organism: Mellivora capensis (assembly GCA_004024625.1). Taxonomy (NCBI): domain Eukaryota; kingdom Metazoa; phylum Chordata; class Mammalia; order Carnivora; family Mustelidae; genus Mellivora; species Mellivora capensis. The sequence goes on along the minus strand of PISX010027458.1, from coordinate 16,696 downwards.
TGGTAAACACTCTTGAAAACATTGTGAAGGTAATTGGAAGTAATTAAAATATTTTAAATAGGAGAATTTAACAATGAGATTTTCATTTCATAATGGTGAATCTAACTGCCTGTGGGTAAAAGACTAAGAGTGGGGATAGAGTGAAAGGTGAAAGTGCTCTTCTAATAACTTAGGCAGAGGTGTTCTGGATTAGGGTAGGGCAGCTGGAAATGGAGTGAAGGATATGAATTCAAGATCTATTTCTGGATATAAGTTGGGTAAAATAATGAAAGAGATAGTTATGAGTAAAACTGTACTTCCATGCCAAAGTTCATATGTTGACATCCTAACCTCGCAGGTCAGAGTGTGATATTATCTGAATATAAGGTTGTTGCAGATACAATTATTTAAAATGAAGTCATTAGGGTGGTCTTTAATCAAATATGACTGGAGTGCTTATAAAAAGTGGAAATTTGGATACACAGACATGAACATGGGAGAACACTAAGTGAAAGGGAAGACAATGATCAAAGTAAGGATTTATAAGCCAAGTAATTACAAGGATTGCCGGTAAAGCACCAGAAGCTAGAACTGTGAAACAGATATTTACTCACAGCTCCTCACAGAACCAACCCGGCTGGCATTGACAGTTTGATCTCAGACTTCTAACCTCTAGAACCAAGACAATAAATTCTGTTATTTATGCCACCAGTTTGTGATATTTTGTTATGGCAGTTTTAGCAAACTAACCCAGACATAGAAAACTCAAACATGACAACTATCTTTTTGGTTTGAGTCACTCCATCAGTAATGGTGCCTTTCACTTAGAAGGAGTATTAAAAGAAAAGAAAATTTTGAAGGAGGATGTTAGTATGTTTCATGTTGAGTTTCATATGTCTGTAGACAAATCAGTTGCTTTAACATTGTACTGTAATATGTATTAGAGAATTATGAACATAGAAATGTATATTGAGTTCCTAGAAGTGGCAAAAGAGAATGTGTGGAATTAGAAGAGAAGAACATCCAGGACATGCTCCTAACTAACAATGTAAGAGGTATTAGGGACGTAAGATAAAGGGAAACATTTTGTGCATTCTCAACAAAGATGGGGACAATATAGGCAAAGGTACTAGAAAATTAAACATTTAGAAAAATGCTATAGTTGAAGAAAAGTTGAAAAAAAACTGAAGCTTAATACATATTCAATAACAGCAAGGTAAGCCTGCTTTTATTTATCTTTTTCTTTGTGAAATAGAAAAAAATAATTGTTGAAAATAGAGGGGAGCTATTCAGGCTTGAGATATTATGGATTTATAGATTTACCAGTCTACTTGATTATATTTCTAAGATTTAGGCATTTGTTAGCTCAATAGGCAAAATAACAGTACAACAGGACAAATAAATTAAGTACATTGACCAGAGACCCATAAAGTTATGAAACATGGAATCTACATAAGCCAATATCAGTAGGAAATTGATCATAATAGGAAAAAATTATCAAGAGATTTAGTAATCTGAGATTTTTTTTAAAGTGGATGAAACCTAGTAACATGGAAAAAAGAAAAATAAACACAGCTGAAAATCAAAGAAGCAGCAACTAGAGAATAGAATGATTGTATTAATCACTTCCAGGTTGAAGAGAATCAAAAGACAAGATATCCATGTTATTGCTAAGGGAATGGGGGAAGGTTAAATTGAAGTGGATATAATTTATTTTAAAAGGAGGCCAAGGAACTGACACAGCTGAATATTGAATTTACCAACATTTATAGAACCACTTAGGATGATGGACAGACTTGAGGTGGAGAGGAAGATTACAGTTTAAATAGTAAGACAGTAAGAAATTCAAGTCAAGTAGTAGCTAACAGTAAAATGAGGGAAGTGTTATCTATGAACTGCCTAAGACATGAGACTTATTTTTTGTTTGTTTCACTCAAGGTGGAAGAGTAATGACTAAACATAGAAGAGACGTAGTTTTCAGAAAAGATCAGAAAGTGAAAGCAATATCAGGAAGAAATTGAGGTTTTTAAATTTGACATTAATAACAATGAAAGAAAGTTTCCAGATGGCAGGATGAAAAGCTTTGTGAATGAAATTAATGTGTAATTGAATTAGAGATGTGAAAGAGGTGAATACAGAAGGTAAGTAAGATACTAAGGGTGAGAGCTATGGCAGTTAATACCATCATCATTAATGGGACTATGAGGCCTGATTAATTTAGGTGGCTTCAAGATAATTAGTCACAACAGTGTTCTACTAGACAGATTCTACACGGAAGAAAGATCAAACAAGCAAGTTTCTAAAATGGAATTCTGAGACACACAAATACCATGTAGTTTAAACTTGACTTCATTATTCTAATCATTTCCAGCACTGGATGTGTGTTGTAATTATTTCAATATTCAGATAAATAGGATTTCTTTCTTTCTTTCTTGTGTCAAATTGTATCTTTTTGATCTATCATTGCAGATTCTGATGTTATCAGTGAGTATGTATCCTATTGCTTTTTTTCTTTTCTTTTCCTGCCAGTTGTTAGTACACATCTTCTCTTAAGAGGCCTGGAGACTTACTGTTAAGTGCAATTACCTCCTTTCACATTTGATATTTTAATTTTGTTTTAGATAAGAACGTTTTCTAAATCCAATTATATGGGATGCTTACATGAATATTATATTTAATTTGAGAAGATTGAATAAAGCATTTAAGAACATTATGTTCTTGCAAAATCTCACACCATCCACATATTGATGTAATTCATTGAAATGCAAAAATGCTAAATAATTACGTCCTTGATTGAAACTAAGAATTGTCTGATTGCCATTTCAAAAAAAAAAAAAATCTTTGAGTGCTGAGCTACTCAGTTCCTTTAGTTAAAAGACAAAACAAACAAACAAACAAAACCACTGTGGAAAGGCAAGACATCTGGAAGTAAATGACATTTTTCTTTAAGTAGAATATAATGGGTTAATATAACTCAGTGCTCCTTCAGATAAATTATTCTATATATTAATAATTATATAAAATGTTATAAAAGTAAAGATCTAATTATGATATTTCTTTCAATAAGAGTTGTTCTTGGTCACTAATAGCTATTCACTCAACTACTGGCCTGATGATGTTCTGTAAAGAAACTTTAAGTCACCTTGATTTCTAAATCTTTCTCTCACATATATACACTTTTGAATCATATTTTAGAATTCTGAAAATTATAAAATATTATAAACAGAAACAATCTATAAACCTAAATTCAAGAAAGAGCCAAAGTTATATTTTGGTATAATTTCATAGAATTTATTCTGTTACTATACATCAGTAATAATTCATAGCTCTGTTTTATAATTTGCAAACTTCCTCTTCTTGTTATATCAACTGAAAATTAACATTTTTAGCTGTGTAGTAGTCCATTATTTGGATATGCAGAAATACATGTAATGTTTCTGCTATTAGAATAAAAGGTGTGTGCATCCTTTCAAATTTGTAGAAAATAAAACTGTGATAAGTATACTTTATTCCTATCAAAATACAGTGCTAGTTATTAAAGCAAAATGTGAATAAAGTTTTCAAAGCCAAATAATTCTAAAAGTCCTATTATACAAACACAGCAGTCCAGTTCTCCTCTTTTCTCCCTTTTTACCACTCTGTAAAATCAAACACTTCCAAACCTGTTAATTATGTTTCTGGATTTTCTTCGGATTTTACCTAGATAAATTTAAACAATATAATACTGTTCTTTCTGAGCTTTAATTTTAAATATCTAAATATTTCTCCTATCATTCAGAGAGTAACTGTTGTAATAAACTATCCCCAAATCTTACTAGCTTAACAATTTCTTTCCACTACATTGTCCAAAGGATTTTCCAAAAATGATTCTTGGAGTTCACTCTTGGTTGGCTGGGCAAAAAGCCAACTGGGTCTTGGACCCCTACTTTTTTTCTTGTGGCAGAAACTGCGCTCAAATTTAACTTTTCACACTTTGACACTTGCTGACTTTCTTTAGTAAAACAGGCTGCAACATTCACAATCTTCTGAAGCTTCCAGAAACTAAGAAGCTGGATAACTACAGTCAACTACTACCAAGAGCTGATGTCTTAACCCAGACAACTTAGATCCATCCAGTCTTTTTGTACCCCCATACGGCCTACTTAGTTAAGAAGGGAAAGCAAGGTGGGGAAGTCAGAGAATAGGCAAAGACCCTTCAGTAGCCAAAAAAATGTCAGAACTGCCAAATAATTCCATTTTCAAAAGACCTCTTAGACTATAGCATACCTCTGTGTAAAACTATAGGTGTTGGGCCATTCATATGTCTCCTTTTATGGGGCCTTAGTTAGTAAATCACCACTATCACCAAAAGATCTATTTTCTTTTTTAAGATCTTATTTATTTATTTGACTGAAAAAGGGGAAACAAGTAGGGAGAACAGTAGGCAGAGGGAGAGGGAGAAGCAGCCTCCCACTTACAAGAGAGACCAATGCAGGACTCAATCTCAGGAGCTTGGGATCATGACCTAAGCTGCAGGCAGATGCTTAACCAATTTAACCACACAGGCACCCCTCTATTTTTTTTTTTTAATCCTTAGCATCGTAAGTCTTATGCACATCACCTGTGGGTGATGAATAATCATACTCATGCTTTATCTAAATCATGAAATCCTAGTTAAATAGATCTCCTGCCTGGTTTTCCAAGGTATGATTTCAAGTAAGAATTCAAAAGCTTTTGCTCGATTGTTGACAAAGCTGGCTGATGAAGGAAGGGAGGGAGATAAGCTTGAAGTGTTTTCAGGGGGAGGTCAGGAAATGTAGTACATCATTTCAGGCCAAGTTCCAATACACAGAAATAGTCAAATGACTCCAGCTATAAAAAGACTACAAAACTGCCTGTTAGCTGTTTATCAGAAAAACATGTGTGTTTTTATTTATTTGAGAGAAACAGTGAGAACACAAACAAGGGAAGGAACAGAGCAGGAGGGAGGAGGAAAGGGAGAGAATCTCAAGCAGATGCTGGTGAACAAGGAGTCTGACATGGAGCTTGATCTCATGACCCTGAGACTGTGACCTGAGCTGAAACCAAGAGTTTATTGCTTAACCGACTGAGCCACCCAGGCACCCTAAAAAATGAATGTGTTTAATAAAGATCTAGCCAGCCTCTTTAGTCATGTTGCACTGCTACATTTCAATAATTCCTTTCACTATAGCTAAGGGAATTCACTATGTATCACACATCTTTTGATTCATTTCTACTTTCCCTAATAATGTTATTTTGTAAAAATGTGTGTGGAAGCAATTATTTTTAGGGGCACCAAGGTGACTCAGTTGGTTAAGCATCAGTCTTCAGCTCAAGTCATGACCTCAGGGTCCTGGGATGGAGCCCAACATCAGGCTCCTTACTCAGAGGGAGTCTGCTTATCCCTCTATCTCTGCCTCCTCATCCCTGCTCACGTTCTCTCTCCCTCACTGCTTGCTCTCTCTCTCAAATAAATAAAATATATATTTTTTAAATAAAGCTTGCATTTATTTAAACTATTTTGTCTTATATTTGATTGATACTTAGATTAATAGGGACTTCTAGGATGAAATAATTTTCATTTAGATGATTGAAAGCTTTGATACTAATATCAAACTAATATAAAACACATTTCAGTATCAGTATTGAAATTTCTGTGATTCTATTTCTTCATTTTTTCTACATGATTTTATTTTTTTCCTGGAAGCTTAAAACAGACAAAAATCTGGCATTATAATTGGATTCCAAATTAAATCACTGAATATAAATGATCATCCATTTCTCTAATTACTTATATAGGCTAAATTCCCACTTGTGGAATAACTTGCCAGAAATCTCATTAGCAATCTTGATACCTTATTGCTACATCATTTCTGAATGAGTATAACAATTTATTATCCAAAGCTGGGGATATGAGGACCTCTATTCACCACCACCATTATAATATAATGTTGCTGTTTAAATATTCTCTCATTTAATATGTTTGAGATGACATGATTCTTTTTTGCTTTCTTATCGACATCTTTGAATAGCATTAATACTGAACATTCTTTCATATTTTTATTATGCAGTTGCATTTCTATTCTGATCATAGGTTATTAATGTATCTTTTAATCTAGTAAGTTTGTATTAAACCTATTAATTTGTATTTTCTTTTTTATTTATCTCAGATATTTGTAACTCCTGTGACATGGGTCTCCAATTTATTGTCTTTTTGTAAATTCTTGTAAGCTGTCTATTACTTACAAAGATATCTTGTTTTCTTTTTTTTAAGATTTATTTATTTACTTTAGAGAGAAAGAGAGAGCATGTGAGCAGTGGGAGGGGTAGAGGAAGCCAGGAGGGGTGGGGGAGAGAGAGAGAGAATCTCAAGCAGACTCCCTCATGAATGTGGAGTCTGACTAGGCGCTTGGTCTCGAAACTCTGAGATTATGACCTGAGCCAAAATCAAGAGTCAGACACTTAACCCACTGAGCCACCTCAGTGCCCTATATTTTATTTTGTTTTCTTCCAGGAATGGTGAGCACTCCTTGTACAAATGGATGAAAGATTACTCTGAACTTTGTTGTTAAAGAGAGGAGAAGGCAAGGGGGTCAACACTCAGAGATAAAGACCCTTTGCTCTTCTTTGCTCCCATTTTGATTGGTCCTTCAGAATAACCACAAATCCTTATTACTGTCTCTCAAGCACATGATGTGTGACCAGGGGTCTTACTGAAACTGGGAGGATCTGTTTATGGGAAAGATATGATATGCTAATCTGCTTGTTCTACTAAACATAGTGTAGGGGAAAATGCAGACATCTCTTAGATCACAGCGTGGCTGTTTGGGCTGAGAAAGCTTGGGGGAAGGCAATTCCTATGGCAGAGTGGTCAGGCAGGCCTCAGGATTCCAAAGGCCCACACCATTTTCTGAAAAATTTCCATTGCCCCAGTGGCCTCTGTGTTACATTTTAGCAAGCCAGGTATTATGGCTGAGTTCATGCTCTACATTTTCTAATGAAGTTCCCTATTTCTGCATTATCTTATATATTAGATTTGGTGTTTCACTCACCTTCTGTTTTGTGTTCTGCTTTTCATCATCTCTCAGGGCTGACTTATCTCCGAGTGCTTGCTCCTGCATGATCAATTAGAGTTATGTGTTAAGCTTCTGATTTAACTGATTTCTCTATTCTTCTCTGTTCCGTTACTGACTATACAAATGTTTTGATTATGGCTATTCATGTGGCCTCTTTTAAGATACTGAAAGAAAAAAAAAGTTAAAGAATTTTTTTTAATAAACGATATTTTTTGTTATTCACACTGTGTTTTATGGGTGCCTATGGTGACTTTACTTGTTGAATGAACCAGTAGTTAATTTTTTTATCAATAGTTAAAATTCTCCTCAATTATTAGTGGTATTTCATGCAAGGCAATTTGCATCATACCTGGTACATAATGACACTCAATAAATTATTGTTGCTATTATTACTTCCAACTAAATTAAATGGTCACTTTTCACAATATCTCACTATGTCTATGATTTCAGGGCTGGTGAAGCATCATGGGTAGAATGAAAGATATCGGATCCTGGGTCTTCAAGAAGTCCTAGTTTTCCAGTGGTAGTTTTGTCACCTAATATATGTAAAATTGAGTGAAAACTTGGGCCTTCTTTCCCTTGTGTTTATAGGGCAGATAGTAATGAATATCTCATAGTATTACTATTTAATTTATTTATTCATTCATTCGTCCATTAATTCACAGATATTTATTAAGAGTCTACCATGTAGGTATAGAAGATAAAAGAGTAATCGGGATAAATAAGCCAAACTCTGCACTGTTAAAAGACAACTTTGAGCTCCAAATATTTACTGAAAGAACAAGAATGGTTTGTTGTGGAAAACAAATAAAATAAGGGATATACTTTGCTCCTAATAAGGGTGAAATAACTTTTATTTATTATTTTTTTTTACTCTAATCCAAATAGCTCCTTAATATGAACACATATGATCTCCCTTCAAGGATCCCCTTGTAGTGATATAATTGGAATGAAAGGAATTAAAGACTTTGTCCTGTAAATATTCCTGTATTCTTATGTTTTACTCTCACTGTCCTATTCATCAGTACTTATGATTCCTTATTTATTTAAGATTAGCATCTTTTCTTGATAAAATGTGACTACCACTATCCCCGCCTCTAAAGAAAGATAGTGACCACTAAAGCACAGATATAAATGCTCTCCAAATATCCACTGCAATCCTAAGGCTGTTTTTTATGTTTGTAGTGATTAATCATACTATAATGAAGGTATACAGAAAAGTAAAATAAATAAGATGTAAAGAAATAGAAGTAAATATGGCATTTTAAATGTATATAACTTATCACTTAGATAACTATAGTAAAATTATCTGTTGATAAGCTTGCTCCCTCTGCCTTCTCTTGCCATCTACTAACTACAGGTTCATGAGATCAGGAAAGATGATATATTTTATTTGTGTTCTTAGCACATAACAGATAGTTAATCAATAAATATTTAACTGAATTAAAGATCAACCTAAATAGGACCTGAAGTGTTTATACGTGATTAATTAGATCCTCTTAACAACCTATGAATCTCTCCTCAGACCTTCATAGTCATGCTCATGAGACCTGTCACAATGTCCTCTACCATATCTCTTCCAGCCCAGAACATTCCCTGTATTCTTTGCTACAAGCAATTGGCTCTTTATCCCTCAATTATTATTTATCCCCCATTATTTTATTCCCCTACCTTTTTTTTTTTTTCTTCACTTAGAAAGTAAAGGACCAAAGAGTTCGGTATCAATAGAGATTTTTGTACTGTGGTTCTTCCTTTAAATATGATTCATTTCTTCACAGGAAAACTGTAGTATATAAGGAATACAAATGTTTTAATATTTATCATTCATATCTGTTGAAAATCCAAGAGCAAATATTATCTGCCTAGAACAGTTACCAGGTTTCAAGAAAGACAAAACTTTGGCAAAAAAAAAAAAAAAAGTAACTGATATGTTGCTTTTAGTACATATTTGGAATGTGTGTGTATGTGTAATATTGACAAATCATTTATCTCAAGTATTTTTAGATAATTGAAATCATCAGGCTAAAATCTTTAAAACAATTCTTGAATACCCTTTCTTTCACACTTTATATTCAATCCATTAGAGAATTCTGTTGCACCTAACATTAAAATATATCCTAAATCTGATACTTTTCAGCATTTGCCCTGCTGCCAACATCATATCTCACCTTGACTACTGCAGTTATCCTTCTGCTTCACTAGCTACCATACAAAGCCTGTTATCCAACAGAGAAGCCAGGATGATCCTTTTAAACATAAATCCAATTATTTACAACTCTCCCATCATTAACATTTAAAACACATGCTATATTAGCATGTGTTTTAAATCCATATAATGCTATAAAATATGTATTATTGATTATTATTACAGTGAAGGATTTAGAAAGCCTTCAGATCAGCCTTATTGTTGCCAGTGGTAAACTCTGCTCAAGATTGAAAAATACTATAATAAAGGTAAAGATTTTCTTTCTTCATTTAACCATAATGAAGGAAACTGGAGAGGATAAAATAGGTATAAGAGCTTATAGTTGATATTCTTTGCATACTGATAAGAAAGGAAAACAAAGCTAGCAAAAGAACTGGTGTTATAAATCTAGTTAGAAGAGGAAAGGAGGTAAAAGAGATGTACTCATCGATAAGATAACTAGCTTGACAATAATCAATTTCTTGCCTCTCAGCTGTGCTATTTCTCCTTTGCCAGCTAAATTAACGTTAAGTTTTACCAATAAATCTCTTTTCCAGTAGAGATGTTGGAGGAGGAAAGAGCTTTGTCTTCCCGGTCTGACATGTCCCTCTTAGCTTTTAGCTTCTGTAGCTCCTGGCTCTGAAGTTCAAGGCAGCCAGCAGTGCTCAGCAACAAGCAGTTTTCCATGGCATCTTTTTGGTTTGGTTCACAGCAGATTATGAGAAATGGCACTGGGATAGGAAAACTGAAGGACTCTGTAACAATCTGCCTTTTGCTCCTTTTCTTGCTTCTATTCTTGCTAGGACCTGTACCCCCTCTTCACACATGGCTCATAATGCAAATAGTGCATGTCCTCCTTGTAAGAGACAAGCAGTTAATGATTTCTTTAAAATAGAAAGCATCTAAGGAAGAACCAGGTAAGAATGACCAGATGAAACCATCATCTGTGTATTTCAGACCACCAGTGCTACACATCTCGATGCCAGGAGTCCTGGCTCTAAGGAATAATACTTGGGACTTTGTTTTTGTTCTAACTGGTTCCTGGATGCCTAAGGGGACATGCATTCCAGACCATAATCCTCAATAAAAATCCCCAGACTCCAAGGAAAAATAAGCCTCTCCTTTCCGTTCCAAGTCTCCAGACACTCTGTGCCTGCACTCTCTCCATACCTTCAATAAACTCTGCTTTCACCTCCTGCTGATTCATGTTTGATTTCTATCTTGTGCCCAGCCAGGGTCCCTCTTGACTTGTCCTGTCAAACCCCTGTGGGTCCCTGGATCCAGCCTGTTAACATCAGCTCTTCCATATGGATGGCTTTACCGGGCACCCCAGAAGACAGTTTCCCAGCAAATGCCAGAGGGAGGATTTCCAGAAAGTTCCTCCACCACGGCACCAGCACAACTTCTGTGCCATTCTGAGTCTTGGCCATGTCTTCACCCAGGAGGTCTGGATCTCAATCCTGGGCTGTGAGTGAGGACAAGTTAAGGAGGGAACATTACCCTGAGTGCTCTCTCTCAGCCACTGGAGATAGTGGTTGTCCTAGTCCAAGACTGTTATAACAAAATAACACAGATTGGGTGCCTTAAAAAACAGAAATGTATTTCTCACAATTCTGATGTTTGGAAGTCAGAAACCAACAGTTACAACATGGTTAAATTCTAGTGATGGCTGTCTTCTGGGTTTCAGACTACCAACTTTTCCTTGTATTCTCACATGACTGAGCAGAGAGGGGATGGAAGGTCTTTCCATGACTCTTGTAAGGGCACTAAACCCATTCATGAGGGCTTTATTCTCATAACCTCAATGCAATCCTAATTACCTCCCAAAGGCCACTACCACATTTCAGGGTAGGGCTTCAACATATGAATTTTGAGGGGGACACATTCATCCATAACAAAGACTATAATATGAAGTCATCTTCATAAATTGTAATAATATATGGAACTTGTTTTAGATATGACAATAATAGAACATTGAATGGCATGTTTTCAAACATGTATATATGGTACTACTGTTAGAACATTCATTATTTCTTAGCTTCTAGTTCTATATAGTTTGCCTTTGATGCTGCACTTTCTGTTTCACACAGCACGCACTCTTGGGGCTCATCTTGGGTTCAGTGTTTTGCCTCAATAGGCTGAGGTGGTAGAAAGACATTCAACTTTTCTCTTCTCTGATAAGCTGTATATCCCCTGTACACACTGTGATCCTCAGTCATCAATGAACAGACAGATCTGAAGCACCACAGGATTCAGTGCTGTGATGTTGGAGCTGAGGAAGCATTATTTCCATGCAAAGGACCATTTTACTAAGGAGTGCTGCAGGGAAAGAAAAACATGCCCCAAACTACTGAGAAACAGGGCTGCTGAGTAAACCATCTAATAAAAATTCTTGTTTAATATGAGAAAATTTGTTTTTACTCAAAATTATATTCTTTTGAAAAATTGAGACCTTAAATTTATTGACTAAGTGCTTAATGTAAGCATTGTTCCATATGTTATACACTTTGGCCTTACGTTACTTAAAAACTCTAATAGTTTTTAAATATTTCTGATATTTTGGTTTTACGTAAGAATCTTCAAAAATTTATACAAATTGATTTTATGTTTGAAATATACACATTTTTTGATATAAAATAGATAATTTTGCTTATGTGTATTGGATATCTTGCTGTAACTGATTTACTAAAAACTAGGAAAAATAAATAGATTACATGGTGATTTCAGTGTATTCATTTGTTCACCAACAATTGGCTAAAGGTTTAAAATATAATAGGTACTATGTTAAAAAATGATAAGCAAAAAAGACAAGATTATTCTCATGCAGTTTTCAGTTTAGAAGGAGGGGAGATATTATTCAAATGATCATAACAAAAAATGAAAATGAAAATGATCAGTCCTCTGAGGAAGTTTGCAAGGTTTTGTAAACACATTAATAGCCAACCTGACATTAGTAGACATTAACCTGACACTACTAGACAACCACCACTATGAAAAACTTCCCTAAAAGCAGAAATGTTGCTTTTACATATGAAGACTAAATAGGAATAATTAGGTCAAGAGGGATCTGGGGTTAATGGACACAGTGGCTTTCAGGTACTGGGAAGAACACTTGGGAAACTCATGATGTTGAAATAAGTACAGACATTTGAATCTCAAATATCATTATTGGAATGTAGAGAGAGACATGGAGTCAATTAGGATGGGGCTGGAAAGACAGACACAGTCTAGATTGTATAAGAGTCTGTCACTTGGGGTGACTGTGTTGAAAGCTCTTGTTAAGTATTTTGTTTTTGTTTTGTTATGTTTTGTTTTTCTTAATGCAGAAAGAAGACAGTAAAAGGTTTATAGTACAAGAATAACATGATAGGTCTGAAATTTTAAGCAGATCTTTCTGGTTCTAATCTGAAAAAAAAATTGTTTCGAAGGGAAATTTTGAATACTGTAAGGGTATTTTAGGGAGAGCATTATTTGCAGTAGTGTAATCAATAACCTCATTCATTTCTATGTAATTATAAAAATTAGAAATAAAGAGATGTGGAATTCACATTCATGCTGTTGGGTTGGCTGGCTCTGGGAGTGCAGGAGGAACAATAGAAATAACATCTTCCAGCCTCCTCCCCCCACTTTCCTTAACCCTTGACTCTCCCGCCAAAAGGATGTATGCCCAGGTCACCTCTCCATAGGTAACCCGATACCTATGCAGGAAACAGAAGTATCAGGACCCCCCACCCTATACCCTCCGATCACCAAATACCCTACCATATATGGATGTGAGCGCATGCCCTACCTTGGCCATGCACTCCCAGTGCAACTTCCTAACTCAGCTTTCCAGAGTCGAGGAACCTCACCCAGAGTGGAGGAACTTCACCCAAGGGTGGCCACTTCCTCCCTGCTCAACTTTCCTGGCTCCCCTTCTCTTGAGCCCTGAAATTTCGCTGGAGAGTGACTTTTTTTTTTTTTAAGATTTTATTTATTTATTTGACAGACAGAGATCACAAGCAGGCAGAGAGGCAGGCAGTGAGAGAGGAAGGAAAGCAGGCTCCCTGCTGAGCAGAGAGCCAGATGCAATGAGGGGCTCTCAATCCCAGGACCCTGAGATCATGACCTGAGCCGAAAGTAGAGGCTTTAACCCACTGAGCCACCCAGGCGTCCGAAGACTGCCTTTAATAAATCTTGTCTTGTGCCTACCTTGCCTGGTGTTGTGTTTACCTCGCCTGTGAAACTTACACATGCAATTTGATTTCTCAAGAATGTTGAATGTAGGAAGGTAAATACTGCCATACTGACCAAAACATCAAAAACAATGAACAAACGATCAGACTTTGAGAGCTTTTAGTGAGAAATAGATGAGATATGTTTTTGAGAGTCAAAATTATAGATACAAATTTATAAATCTCTTACATTATTTCATTAATAAAATACAAAGCTCTAATGATTTAATAAGGATATTACGTTTATACATCAACTTTAAGTTACTAAATTATGACTGGCATATACAGCCATAAGATAATAAATGTTTCCAATCTATGAGTAAAGAACAGACAGGAAAACTGATTGATTAATACTTTTACTTAAAAAAAAGTCTCATTTATCTTTAAATAAATATTTTTGTTGAGTAACCCCTATGGTGAAAAATTAATCAAATGTGGAAATAATTAAAAGTGTTTTAATCAGAAAAAAAACTGATTTATAGGTTTTAAGAGTAGGTTACAAAAATGGTATGCATATTAGAGTAAATAGAGTGACAAACTATTTTGGAAGGATTAAGTGTTTTAATTATATAACAACATTCTGCTGTTTAATAAAGTATATTTACATATATCTTTACCTACCAGCAGAGAAAAACTAATTGGAAAACTTCAGTAGTTCATATTATGGTCATCCTAAAAAAATAGAGATAAGAAAATGGGAAAAACTAATTTTTTTTAAGCAGATTAGAACTTATCAATATTATAAAAAAAACTTATGGGAAATATTCTACTGACTTGTTCTAAACAAAAAAATACATCTTATAATGATAAAATATTTAAATAGCAATAGGCAAAAATCATGATTCTCTACAACCCATTCCTAAAATAAATCTATCACACAGCAAGATCAGTGAGGCAGGCTGTCTGCAGCTAACACATAACTACATGAATTCAGATTTTACACCACATGTTCAAAGAATTTAAAGGTAAGTTGGTGATTTCTAACAAGGTTTTTTGTGAAAAAAAATTTTAGCCAGCTGTGCAGTGTGTTTGATAATTTATCACAAAAGATATAAGCATACTAAGCACATAACTAGGCAAACAGAAAACTTAATTACATCGTAAATGTAAATTAAGTACCAGAATATATTAGAATATATGTGTTATAAAACTTGAAATTAGGAGTTGTTTTATGAGTTTCTCCTCTTTTTTTCCATTTCATATAAGTGCTGTCTGGGAAATAGCTAACAAAAATGAAGGGATCTTCTATATAATGTTTACTCTTCTTCTGTATTTTTTTGTCTGTTGTCTCTACCCCCTCTTCAACCTTCTTACACTGAACAAGCATTTCTTTTTCCCCATCTGCCTATCCCATGCCATCCTCCTTCCCCCAAATTCCTGACAGTTCCATCTCAAAACTACTTTCTGGATCTTCCTACTTTGTTCATTTCTATTGAGTCTTCATTCAGTAGAAGCCACCACACACTCTCACCTAGATTGCTACTAGAGTTTCTCAATTTGCTCATCTATAATCCATTCTCCATTCAGCATCCAGAATGTGTGTGTGTGTGTGTGTGTGTGTGTGTGTGTGTGTGTGTTTTAATAAAGATCTATTGAGATATAATACACCATGGTGCACAAAACTAGGAGTAAAACTGCCATTTTGGTCAATATACAGAACACACATAGAACTTCAAAGAATTCCTCTATACCACATTCTGTGGTAGGCAATACTCTTACTTCTTTCACCACAAATGAATTTTGCCTGTTCTTAAAATCTACATAAATAGAATGATGTTGCATGTATCTTTTTGTATCTTTCATCTTTTGCTCATCATTAGGTACATGAAGTCCATCAATGTTCAGTGTAGAGCTCTTTTTTTCTTATTGTTACATAGTTTTCTAATAAATATATTACAATTAATTTATCCATTCAATTGTAAAAATAATCATTTGGATGGTATCCAGTTTGGGGCAAACTTGAATAAAGATGTTATGGTCATTATTCTACAAGTTTGTTAAAGGATGTTGTCACTTGTTTTAGAAGCATCCATGCCTAGCAGTGAAATTGCTATGTGGTAGGACAGGAATAATTTAAGCTTTAGTGAATAACATCAAAAAGTTTTCCAAAATTGTTTTGCTCATTTACACTCCCACTAGCAAAAGTAAGAGAGTTCTTATTGCTCTTCACACTTACATTTAACATTGTAAGATATATTTTATCCATGACAAGAAATGATTGGTAC
This sequence comes from Mellivora capensis, assembly GCA_004024625.1. Lineage (NCBI taxonomy): Eukaryota > Metazoa > Chordata > Mammalia > Carnivora > Mustelidae > Mellivora > Mellivora capensis. The sequence continues at coordinate 1,017 of PISX010027458.1, read as the reverse complement.
CTCATTGCAGTTTTAGTTAGGTAACTAAACTCTTAGTTAGTTAATAACTCCTGATGTTGAATACTTTTTCATATGCTTATTAACTACTTGAAAATATGTTTTTCTGAAGTTTGACCACTTTTGTTGGATTTTCTGTCTTCCTATGGATCAACGGATGTTTTTAAACACTATAAAATGAAGTTATTTGTTGGTTATAGATAGATAATTAGGTAACAAATATAACCAAATTAATATATGTACATATGTGTATATCAGCTCTGTATTAGTATTTCATGTTAATGAATGTAGCAAATATATTGTCACTTTGAAGCTTGATTTTTCAATCTTATAAGTATCCTTTATGAACAGAAATTCTTAACCTTCATCATCATATTCTTCCTCCATTCCCTATTTTTCTTTTTTCAAAAATATGAATAAATAAAATATAAATAAGTCTATTTCAGATATTGTTGCTGTTCTTAAGAAACTAGAAAGAAACACAAGAAAAGAGATGTTTCTCTGGCAAAGGAAAAAAGTATGTATTGTTATTTCTTCTTTCTTGATTTACCTTTTTTACTTACCAGGCATTACTCCACAATGTAGTTAAATTTCTCATACTACATAAAAAGTTCATAGTTGTGGAAAATTTAATGTTTAAAATATGAAATATTTTTCCAAATTGCATGCGTACATATTAATAAAGATTGAGATATGTACATTGACCATAGAATTGAGGCTCCATATATGGGCTCTCTATTCTGTTCCACTAATTTGTGTCTGTTTTTGTGCTAGTATCACCCTGTCTTAATGATCACAGCTTTGTAATATAGCTTGAAATCAGGCAATGTGATGCCCCCAGTTGTTTTTCTTTTTCAACATTTCCTTGGTAATTCAGGGTCTTTTCTGGTTCCATACAAATTTTAGAACTGTTTGTTCCAGCTCTTTGAAAAATGCCCTTCTTATTTTGATTGGGATGTCATTGAAAGTCTAGATTGCCTTGGGCAGCATAGACATTTTATTTTGTGTGTGTGTGTGTGT
>PISX010027457.1:0-22971 GCA_004024625.1 Mellivora capensis | reverse complement strand
ACCATAGCACATACCCTCCCCAATGTCCATTGCCCCACCCCCCTCTCCCGATCTCTCTCCCCCCAGCAACCCTCAGTTTGTTTTGTGAGATTAAGAGTCACTTATGGTTTGTCTCCCTCCCGATCCTATCTTGTTTCTTTTCTTCTTTTCCTACCCCCAACCCCCCATGTTGCATCTCCATTTCCTCATATCAGGGAGATCATATGATAGTTGTCTTTCTCTGATTGACTTATTTCACTAAGCATGATACCCTCTAGTTCCATCCACGTCATTGCAAATGACAAGATTTCATTTCTTTTGATGGCTGCATAGTATTCCATTGTGTATATATACCACATCTTCTTTATCCACTCATCTGTTGATGGACATCTAGGTTCTTTCCATAGTTTGGCTATTGTAGACATTGCTGTTATAAACATTCGGGTGCACGTGCCCCTTTGGATCACTACATTTGTATCTTTTTAGGGTAAATACCCAGTAGTACAATTGCTGGGTCATAGGGTATTTCTATTTTCAACTTTTTGAGGAATCTCCATGCTGTTTTCCAGAGTGGTTGCACCAGCTTGCATTCCCACCAACAGTGTAGGAGGGTTCCCAAAAAGGAAGCATTTCAAGAGGACATACCTAGTGTGCAAGTGCTTGTCAAGCCTGTGCTTGCTAAAATCTCACTGGACAAATAAGTTTGTGTGGACTCATTAAAATGGACTTTATATTACTGGACATTTCACTATAGTGATAACCTCCCATTTCTTGGATACCCTGTTATATTGAGTCATTAAAAATGATAAAATTTATTATTCATAGATTTTGCTATGGTCTTTTCACTCAAATTCTGCAGCAAGGTACAGAGCCGCTTTCAAGCTGGCTACACCTGAGACAGGAGCTGAAGGGATAATGTGGACCTCAGTGTTCTTTTCCTCCCAAAGTCTTTCTTTTGACATACACATTTCCACCAGTAGAATTATATTCTGTGGCCCTTTGTTTTTCTTGATCAAGACAGTAGGAGACCTTTGTTCATTTTCTGTCATCTGTTCTGTACTGGTCTCTCCTGTGATTACCACGTCTGTTCATCTTCTCATTACTCTGCTTCCCTACCCCCACTTTTTCTACTAGAAAACCTTGGAATTTTAGAGCAGATAGACGTACATTCAATTCCAGCCCCTCCATGTGTAAATTATGTAACCTTAGACTAAACTATTTGATCAGTAGTTTGCTCATCACTAATATAATAGTATTAAAATTATAACAGGCTTGTTAAAATAAAATTGAGGATAATTAAAATAGTCTGTTTAAAGTACTTGTCACATGATAGGCTTCAAATCCTAATTCCCTTCTTCCTTGTCTTCTTCAAAATCTAGTTTAAATGTCACCAGTTTGCTTGCCCTATTCCATTGGTTTGTGAGCCTCTTCTTACACAAATATCACACTATCTTCAGTACTGTTGCTTTTGGACTTTGTAGGTCCTTAATGCTTCCATTTACATTTTAGAATCAGCTTGATTTTAAATTTTGATTAATTTTAATTACAAAGGAGCTGCTAGGATTTTAATTGGGACTGTGAGGAATCTATATTAACAGTAATATTAACAGTACTGAGGAATTAATAGTACTGAGTCTTCTGATCCACTAATATGGCATATCTCTCCATGTACTTGAGTCCATTACTCAACTGTGTTTATAGCTTTTGGTGTATAGTTTTTGCACATCTTTAATTAAATTTATTCTTAAGTATTTGTTGTTTTTGCTTCTGTTACCAGTAATATAAAGAATTTTTCATTTAAAAATTTTTTCACATTGTAACAGCTGATTTTTTAATATTGTCCTTGTATCTAGCAATTTTTATATATTATAATTTTATTAATTGCCATCCTAAATTAATTTCTGGTTTTTATTTGGTTATTTAGAAGTTTTTTGTTTAATTTCTATACACTGAAATTTTCTCGCTTTATTTTTGTTAAAAATTTTTAGTTTATTTCATTGGTATTAGAAAACATTCTGATTTCAGTATTGTAAAATGAATTGATACTTGCTTTAAGTCAATAGAGTACGTATTCTTGTGAATGTTCCAAGTATATGTGAAAATAATAGGCTACTACAGGTGTTGGTTATAGAGTTTTATACATGTCAAAAGTAAATTTGGCTGTTAGTGTTATTCAAATATCCTAAATCCTTTCTAATTTTTTTTTTTTTTGGCCTACTTGTTCTAGCAATTCCTGAAAAAGATTCTCTACCAACTGTGACTGTGGATGCGGTTCTGTTGTTTTGTTTCATATACTTTGAAGTTATGAAGGTGTCTTTCTAATGAATTCATCCTTTCTATTTTATCATTATGAAATGTTTACCTTTCCCTTTGATAATATCCCGTGTCATAAAGCTTACGTTGTGTGACTAATATGGATAACTAGTTTCTTTGTTATGGTTACTGTTTGATTGATATATCATTCTATCTACTTATCAACTCATCTGTGTTCTTATATTTAAAATATCTCTGGTAAAAACCATGTAGTTGGGTCATATTTGCTTTAAAATTCAGTCTGACACATTTACCATATAGTTGGGTTTATGTCTTCCCTCTCGCTCTTTGTTCTCTATTCCATCTGTTCATTATTTTTTTTTTTGTTGCTCCCTGTATTCTTTTGGAAAAATCAATTATTTTTTATTATACTATTTTATCTTCTCTTTTGGCTTTTAGTTATATTGTAGCATCCCTCTGACTTTGTGCTGTTAACATATATTTTACTCTTACTTACATTACGAATCTCAAAATACATTGTTAATATTGTCTAACCAAGCAGTGCTCTTTAATAGTTTTCTAACTAACATTTCCTATTTACTCACATATATACCCTTTCTTGTGTTTTTCCATCCTGACATGCAGATTCATGCTTCTAACAAGGGTTGTCTTTCTTCAGTTTGAGAAACTTTCTCTAGTACTTCATATTCGTTGTATCAGAAGTGTGGTATTGATTAGTTTTCTCTCTGTCTTGTGTTTTGGTAAGAAATTGTTTTTCATGTTGTCTTCTTTAAGTGAAGTTTAACTGGATATAGAATTCTATCTTGACAGGCTCTTTTGTTTGTTTCTTTGTTTCAGCACTGTTATAGATGTCACTTATTTGTCCGCTGATTCCTATTGCTTCTATTCATAATTCAGCCATCTTATTTTTATTTTCCTTCTAAATGTAATGTGTCTTTTCCCCTGGATGATTCCACACCCTCCCCCACCACCAGCATTTTGACTTTGATGTGTTTATGTGTGGTTTTCTTTGTATTAATCCAGCTTGTAGTTTTCTCAATTTCTTGAGGCTCTGGGTTGATGTATTCCATTGGTTTTGCAAAGTTCTCCTCCATTACGTCTTCAGATATTGTTGCTATGTTATTTTGTATTTGTCTTTTATGGGACTCTAATGACACATATATTAGGTGATTGGACAGCGTCCCATGTATCTTGTATACTCTGTTCTGTTTTTCTTTTATCTTTCCGTGTGCTTCAGTTTAGATAATTTACACTGAGATATCTTTGCTGTGCCCAGTCTGCTGCAAGCATATCCAGTCACTTCTTAATTTTTGATTATATTTTTCAACTCAAGAATGTTCATTTGTTTCTTTAAAATCTCATTTCTCTGTTGAAATTCTGCATCTTCCATTCATTTTGTCCATTTTTCATCAATTTTCTTTAATATGTATGTAGTAGTTATTTTAAGATCCTTATTTGTTTATTTTAACATCTGGATCACTTAAGGACCTGCTCTTTAAAATGTTTTTTCCTTTATATCATGGGTCACATTTTCCTGTTATTTTGGATATCCTACAGTTTTTATTTGACAGTCTATAAAAGAATCATAAAAACTGAACTGATATTATTTTTTCCAAAAAAAGGTGTATCTTTCTTCTTTCAGGGTGCTAAGGTAAGGGTCTAATCATTTTGAGCCAAAGAGAAGTTGAACAAATACAAAAATCAACAAAATGGAACTACATCAAACTTAAAAGCTTCTGCAGAGCAAGAGAAATAATCAACAACATGAAAATTCAACCTGCAGAATAGGAGAAACATTTCGTAAATCATATATATGATAAGGAATTAATATCCAAAATATTTAAAGAACTCATGGAACTATATACCCACAACAACAAAAAAAGAATCTAAAAAATGGGCAGAGAAGCTAAGTGGACTTTTTTTTTTTTTTCCAAAGAAGGCCTCTAAATGTCCAATAGGTACATGAGAAAATGCTCAGCATTACTAATCATCAGGGAAATACAAATCAAAATCACAATGAAGTATCATTTCACACCTGTTAGAATGGCTATCATCAAGAAAACAAGAGATAGCAAGTGTTGGTGAGGATGTGGAGAAAAGGGATACTGCATACTGTTGGTGGGATTATAAATTGGTTCATCCACTATGGAAAGCAATATGAAGTTCCTCAAAAAGTTAAAAATAGATTTAACATATGATCAGCAATTCCACCTCTGGGTTATACCCAAAGGAAATGAAAACAGGATATCAGAGCAATAAATTCACTCCCATGTTTATTGCAACATTATTCGCAGTAGCCAAGACTTGGAAATAATTTTCCAAGTGCCTGTCAGTGGATGAATGGATAAAGATGATGTGGTATATATGTACAATGGAATGTTTTCAGCCATGAGGAAGAAGTAAGTCTTGCCATTGTGACAACATTGATGGACCTTGAGAACATTATGTTAATTAAGTCAGACAAAAAAGACAAATACTATAGTGTTTCACTTACATGTGGAATCCAAAAAAGCCAAACTCATAAAAGCAGTGAAATGGTGTTTACCAGGGTTCAGATGTGGGGGAATAGGAGAGAGATTGTTTAAGGATACAATCTTGCAACTAGTAGTAAATAAGTCCTAGAGAACTAATGTGCAGTATAGTGAATATAGACAATATCGTCTTCTAAGCATCAAACTTGCTAAGAGAACAGATATTTATTATTACAATCACAAAAGAGAAATGATAATTATGGTGGAGAAGCTATTAACTACAATGATAATCATATGAAATATATAAGTGTGTCTTTACACAATGTTTTATGTCAAATTAATTTCTATCAAAAAAAGAAGTTAAACTTGGTCCAGTCTGGGTTGTAGTAGTTTTAGTTTACCATCTTGTTTCAAGGGTCTCGAGGATGAAATTTTTTTTATTAACATATAATGTATTATTAGCCCCAGGGGTACAGGTCTGTGAATCGCCAGGTTTACACACTTCACAGCACTCACCATAGCACATACCCTCCCCAATGTCTATAACCCACCACTCTCTCCCTACCCCTCGCCCCCCCCCACAACCCTCAATTTGTTTTGTGAGATTAAGAGTCACTTATGGTTTGTCTCCCTCCAGATCCCATCTTGTTTCATTTATTCTTTTCCTACCCACCAAACCCCCCATGTTGCTTCTCGACTTCCTCATATCAGGGAGATCATATGACAGTTGTCTTTCTCCGATTGACTTATTTCGCTAAGCATAATACCCTCTAGTTCCATCCACGTCATCGCAAATGGCAAGATTTCATTTTCAAGGATGAAATTTATTCAGTGTTTGTTTTGGACCTCATTTTCTATTGGTATCTAAGAATTGTAAGACTGGCTTTCACATGCCTCTATCTTCCTATTCCACTACATGCTCACTAAAATTGCTGTCGGAGGGACCCAGCAGGTCAAGAGAATCAGCAGGTCAAGAGAACCTCTGTGGGGCGGTTTTAGATGTTACACTAGCTCACATGACCATTGAAAACTTTTCTTTTTATCCCAGCCTTTTATAGATGTGGTCTCTGCCCATCTGTGTGCAGACTTGACAAATGATTCCAAAGTAGAAAATGGCTACTCATCTCTGCTTGCCTAGAACTTTTCCCCGCTCTGGTATTTAGTTTATTTTACACTACGTTTTATCCACAGCTTTCTGATGTCTTAAAAACTATGATTGTTTAGTTTATCTGTCTTTTTCTAGCTGCTATAATGAAAGTATTATCTGTTATGATCTTCTTTCTCCTAAGCAGAAGCAGAACTCTTTGAGTTTCTTTTTAACTATCTTGTGTTGCTGTCACGGGAATTCGTTGTAGGATTATTGTTTAATCAAAACATTATAGCAAAAGTATTTTGATATTTTAATACCTAAGCTTTATTGGATTGGAATGAAGAGTAACTTATTCTTACAAATTTCCATTGCACAGTGAGATTTCTAGTTTCTTCAAAAACCTTTTTATAGGAGGCACTGAAACATTTCATAAATAAACAAATGGAGATGTGATATTTTTATAGATTGAATAAATAACTCAGGGAACCTCTTTCAGTGTAGCTATTATACTCCTATCACTTTGGTTTGCTCAAAATCTATTTCAGTATATGTCTTTATAACTTTGCCCCTTGTCTTCACAATGATTCTGGAAGAGCAAGTATTATACCCATAGAATGAAAATCTTTCACAAAGTTCTAAAGATACTCTTGCACAATAGTTAAAATTTTGAAAGAGTCACCTTAAATTGTACCCATTTACTAAATACTAACATTAGATCATTCTAAATGAGACTATTAGGCCAATCATCAATTTTCTTCTGAAGTTGTAATATTATTTTGCACTAATTAATATAGAGATGATTGATGAAATTGTGCTCTGGAAAACTAGAGTGAACTTTTAGAAATTTTAATGTGCAATATGCTCAATATGAATGATCAATAGGCTAATTTATTGAAGTATTGTACTCTAAGATTTTAATAGTGTACTATAATGTAAAGACATATTTGTTTATGATATTAATGCATGACAGATTTCAGTTATGTATTGTTTATATTGCTAGATTTCCAAGAAGGTTTCCTCAAGAGATTTTTCCATGATTCTTTATTTTTCATTTGATCTAAGCAATCTTCCTTAAATAGTTCTAGGACTCTTTGTTGTACACTATTTTATGGACATTAATGACCTTGGAAAGATTATAGAGTCCATTAGTGATCACAATTTTAATATTTTTTTAAGGAAGAAGATATTTTAGATCTTCTGGAACAATGTGAAATGGATGATGAAAAATTGATGGGCAAAACTGCCAAGCCTCGAGGGCCAAAGGTGCAGTACCTCTACATTCTTTACTATCAAAGTAGATGCTACTAAGTACAGTTGATTTTACCTTCATAGTTTTTACCGTAAGAATGACCGATGCCACTTTCAAGGAACTGTATGGACCAGTGCAGTTACAGTTAGGGAGATATACTCAGGAGAAGTATTGTTAGTTTTCCTCAATTTTTATTTGTTTTTCTTTAAAGATTTTATTTATTGATTTTATTTATTTATTTGACAGAGAGAGAGAGAGAGAGAGAGAGAGCGAGCGCACAAGTAGGCGGAGTGGCAGGCAGAGGGAGAGGGAGTGGCAGGTAGAGGGAGAGGGAGAAACAGGCTCCTTGCTGAGCAGAGAGGCAGAGAGCCCCATGTGGGGCTCAGTCCCAACCCTGGGATCACGACTTGAGCCAAAGGCAGATGCTTAATTGACTGAGCCCACCCAGGCAGTCCAAGTTTCCTTCATTTTTTAATTCTTTCCCTAATGCTAGTAAAGACCCTATGAGTTAGGGCCAAGAGGGACTTAAAACTAGTACCCTTATTCTATACTCAGTATTACATTTTTCTCCTATTTCTAGACTTAATAATTTTCAGAGATGTGTAGCATTATAGGTAAGGCAAATCATGACTCTGGAAATCCTCATGGGGAGCCCCACTTATTGTTGACCCAGTAACGTTGAAATTGTGTTAGTTAAAATAGGTATGGTTCCTAGGAATAAATAGGAAGCTATCATGCAAGCAAAAATGGACATGTGTTTACCTTACCTTCATTCTCTTTGTAGTGACGATCTACATGGTCCTTTTTTATATGTTAAAAGCCTTGCTAGTAGAGTGGGAAAGTGTTGAATTTGTAAAATCTTGGAAACTTTTTTATTCAGTTGTCATTATTATTGTTTCTGTTATTTTAGTTTACATTTCAGCAATACAAAGTTATCACTATGTCCTCATATACATCATCATTCTCTGTCATGCTTTCATGCTTTCTCCAAGCCTCGGGAATGCCTTCCTATTAAAAAACAACAACAACCATTCATTGCTTGATTACAGATCCCCTTCTAATCCAGCTGAACCTTTGCTGCCGTTGTGAACTCTTCCCTCATTCCCCTAGTTAGACTTAGATCTTGCTTCTTCTGCTTTTTCTCTTGTGCTACAAATAACACTTTAAGTGACTTGTGACAATTGTGTGCATGTTTGGTTTAGAATGAACTTGTAAATACTTTGAGGGTAGGAAGTATGTTGTTATCTCTAGCACCTAGCACAGTGTTTGGTACTTAGAAGGTTATCAAAAGCCATTAATTAAATTTGTTGAATGTGACCACAATGACCTCATTGCCTTGTAGAAGAACAGGTAGGTGAACCAAAGTCCAGGCTGTATTGTGGCAAGTGCTTTAATAAAGGGAGTGGAAAGTGCTATAATTACATAGAGAAGCAAAGGACTGGTAGACTGGATGGCCTTGCACAGGAAGTGACATTAGAATTGGGTCTTAAAAAACGAGTAGTGCTCTAAACATTAAGGACGAGGGGAAGGATATTCAGTTTAGAGGGAATATTTAAGGCAAAGACATAGAGGTGTGACATTGCATCGAGTATTGGAGAAACAAGAAAGTATTTGGTATCACTCAAATGGAAGATTCCTGGGGAGTAAAATAGTACAAGATGAACCTGGTGAAAAATATGTTTCTGGTGGAAATCAGAGACCTTGGATGTCAGGCACCCTTCTTCTGAAATATGTGCTTTTTACTGAAGAATTGTGGCTGATGCTGTTGATAATGCCTCTAATATATTTTAGAGTATCTTTAAAAGTGAATAGGTTCTAAGCTTTGTGTATTAATCATTGCAACTCAGCAAACCAGTTGTGAGACAACTTGCAGGCACAGAATTGAGGCAGAATGACAAATGCAAAGGTCCTGAAACCGTCTATCATACTCTCGTTTGCTTCATTAAATAAGACTTAGCATCCAAATAAAAAAATAAGCTCCTGGAAGGCAGAATTCACATTGTATATTTTTTTCAACCCCTCTTATTCCAGGCAAGTAGTAGAAGATAACTGTATTTGTTGAAATGAAATGAATTGGCTAGTTTCTGTAGGTTTTAATGCCAGTAATATTTCAAAATGGTTGAAAGTTGCATAATCAGTCTGAAGTAAAAACATGTTATAACTTTTAACTTTATGTACGCTGAGGGTCTGGGGTGAGTCAAACTTCAAAGCAGCCTTTCATTTTAGAGGGATGCTATCACATGGTAAACATTATTTTTCAGTATGTTTATGGTAGAAGAATAAATGAAGATAGTGAAGGTTAAATGAAACTTGTACTAGGAGAAATAATAATTTTTCACTTATTTGAGAAACTAAGAATTATTAATTAGCTCTATAAATAATAAATACCACATAAAGCATTAGCTGTGAGCATTGTTCTTTTTTTCAGCTGAATGATTACTAATCTTTATGCTATTTATATATCTTTATGTATGGCCCAGTTCATAATACAATAGGACATAAAAATAAGTAGTATGACGTGTATCCTAACTCAATGCCAATTTACAAATTCCATTTTGCAGTTAAGGTACTGTTCAAAGTTCAGACTACTGTCATTTCTTATTAATTATTGCTTGAACAGTGTGTTGGTCAGAAAGTCCCAAATTCATATATGACACAAAGGTTCAGCTACCCGTTTCCCCTAGTGATTCTTTATAGGATCAAATAACTCATTATGTAGTCAAGCTCTTTGAGAAACCTGAAAGCTGTTTGCCTACATGAAGGAAGACACTACTAGCAAGCCTGGTTGTGCCATTGTCCCTTTGGGGGCCTGCGAGACTTCTGAAGAAACAAGCTTCCTCTAGATTTCATATTCCCCAAGACTATCAAAATGTTCCATGATTGTGTACTAGTCAGTGTTTTTATGCATATCTCTTTGAGCATTGTTAGTGCTCAGGAAAATATTGGACTATCAAAAGAAAAACACTTTCAAATACAAGTTGGTACTGTAGTGTATTAAATTACTTTCCCTACTTTGGTTATTTTTCTACCATTTGCAAAGGCGGTAACTTCAAGAGGATCATGCTTTGGCTTATTGTGTCTTCCAGGCACTTCATGAGATGCTCTATCTCTCTTTATCTTTCATTCTACACTGACACATGAGAAGATATACCTTATTTCAGTGAAGTCCCATGGTAACCAAGGCTTTCCTTATTGTGTATGCTAGCATCAAAGCATTTTTGTTAAACAGAGAACAAGAATCTAGTGTATAGCTACAGGAACCTTTCCCAGCAGGAGCAAGAGGCATATGGTTTGTATAATTAATAGTCTCTTAAAATGACTAAGTCGTAAAAATGTCTTGTTCTTGGTTGTGTACATTCTTTCTGAAGTGAAGCTATCCCACTTTCCTTAACTTTTTTATTCCCTTGCCTGGCATTCTTGGAAACACAGTGTTTAGGAGGTTTAGAGACAAGTAATTCTAATGGAAATACTGGAACATAATAGCAGGGAATTTTGAAGCATTACAGTTTTACCTACAGTTTTACCCTTATACATGGTATCTATCCTCCAAAAATTCTCGCCATACTGATTTGTACATGATACCACTTTTTTGGGTAGCATGGACAAGGAAAAGCAGTGTTGCTCCATTATGGCCAAACCTATATGTCAGATTCAGAAATCCTGTGAGAAGAGGCACAAGCTGTTCAGAACCCATTTGGAAAGTACACAATTAACTAAAAATTTTGATTTGTAAAAATATCCAGAGCAAATTAGAGATGTAAGGAATATCTTGCTTCATGTTATACATTATGTGAGTGGATAGGCTCATAGGCTCTGTTTTATGATGTGGCCTTACTATACTTACAGTAATTTATCTTATTTTATCTACAGTGATTTTTTAAAAGATTTTATTTAGATTTTATTTATTTATGAGAGAGAGAGAGAGAGACAACAAGCAGGGGGAGGGGAGGACGGAGAAGCAAGACGCCCTGCTGAGCAGGGAGCCCAGCAGGGCCCGATCCCAGGACCCCAGGATCATGACCTAAGTGGATGGCAGATGCTTAACCGACTGAGCCACCCAGGTGCCCCTTTACTTGCAGTGGTTTAACTGGCTTTTCTTACTCTTTCTGCCTTTCTTCCCCTGGCCCTTTCTTCTCTCTCTCAAAAGCAACACACACACATATGCGCGCACACACTCACACATGCACAACACACAAATGCGCATTTACTGAGTGGCTCTGAACATCAATGATACAACAAAAGTTCAGCTCTGAGTTTTGATGAGTAATGAGTAATCTCTCTGTATGGAATGAAGAAAAGCTATGTTTCTGATTTTCATTTTCATCTCAAATGTTTTATTTTGCTATTCTTCGTGGATACTCGGGTCATTTCGTCAGATCACACAGCATTTTCCTCATCACGACTGAGCTCTGTACCATTTAAGAGGGAACATTTTGCAGAAACAGAAGCCTCAGTGAAGAGCACAGTAGGCTAACGGCACACGGTAGCCGTCATGCTTTGGGCGGGTTTCAGGCTTTGGTGAAAAGCAGCCAGTGTAAGCAGGACATTAAAAATAGTAACCGACCTTGCTCGTAGGTCATTAGCAGTGCTCTGAATTCTAACAGGCCGCATTTCCCTCTGGTTCAGCCTCTGTCCTCCATGCCTGAGAGCTCTGAGGTAATGAAAAGACAGAAATACTACAGCAGCGCCAGCAGTTACGACAGTAGCAGCAGCGCTTCGGAGTCCGAGGACAATGAGAAAGAAGAGTACCAAAATAAGAACAGAGAAAAGCAAGTCACGTGTAACTTTAAACAGTCCAACAACTACAAATTAATTCAACAATCCAGTAAGTTCATTTCTTCTAGTTTTGTTGTCATGTGAAGAATTATGGAACGGCAGTTACTGAACTCAATAAAAGACCTTGGGCCAGTGGACCCTTGCGCTGTGTGAGGGGACCTGGACTCCACCTCACTTCATTCGCTAAGCCTGACCTAGGCACACCGCACAGTCCCTTCCAGGGGCTGCAGAGGGAAAACAAACAGGTTGAATGAAGAATCTCGGAGAGCCCTTTCTTCTCTATTTCATAGTTTTTGTTATGTCCTGGATTGTTGAATGGATTTTGTGAACCGGGCCTCATGGCAGCTGATCTGTGGGCGGCATTCTCTTTTAAGACGGTCATGTTCCCTTGTTCCATTCTCCACCCCAGCCCTGTGCTTTCCCTCCCTTTTGGTCATGAGTTTTATTTTATATGTCCACCTTTTTTTAAAAATGTGTATCTCTCTAGGTACTTGACTTGAACGTCTCTGTGAGCCACACAATTGTGAAATAGTTGAAGTTTTGTTCCCTCCCGTTTTCATCAGGGCTGAGCACTTAAGTCAGGGCTTGGGATACCTACAACAAGTATTCCGGACAGTAACCTGTTGGCTTCCTTTCCACCTTCCTCTTTTCTCTCTCTTCCTTTCTTTTCACATCCTCTCTCTCTTCCATTTGGTCATTCATTCCTTCTTTGATTTCAGATGTGTTCACAGTTCTTTCATCCGCAAATGTCCAGTGTGGTATTGCTGTTTTCTCAGGCTCACTTGGATCCCCCTTCCCCATGCTGCCTCCAAGGCAGGGTTTTCTTAACTCCCATCTCTCCTGTCTCTGCCTCGTCCTCCATTGTCCCAGGGCTCCAGGAAAGGGACCAGTTCAGTCATGTAGTAAACACAACTGTGAGCCTTCTTTGATCTCTAGCAGTGGCTTATTTAATGTGTGTCAGTTCTCTGGAAATGAGTGTGTTTTAAACTTGGCCTTCCATACTTAGGGCAAAATGCCATGAGGAATACAGTACGAACAGATGAAGATTTTTAATTATCTCTTATCAAATTATCATGAAGATTTTTAATGGTCTTTTCCTTTTCCTTTACTTTCTTTTACTGAATGATTTTATAAAGATACATAGCAGTGTTCCTGTCTTTGAGAGTTCATGTGTTTGGAGGTGAAATAATGTATTATGTTCCATTTCATTTATTTACTCATTTAAGATGTTTATTGAGCATCTGTTCTAGAGTTGCAAGCTATTTTATCAATTACTTCCTTTTTTTCTTAAAGATGCCTTACGTGGTTTCAGTGTATGTCAGAAAGTGTGGCTCTGTTTCTCTTTTGGAAGCTGACATTGTCCTGTCCAGATCTTATCAGTTGTTTAATCCCTCATTTAAGGTGGGCATCCCTAAGACTGTGAGCCAACAGCGGATGAGGGTGGGGTTGCGGAAATGTGGCCAAGATTCCTAAAGCTCTGAGATTGTTCTTTTTTCTCAGGCTAAAAATAAATTGAGATCAGAAAAATAGTGTACTAAAAATGTTTTTGGGTGTGAATTCACATTTTAAAGCAAGCTTAATTCAGTTATATGTATTTTTCCTTTTTGGTTATATACTATTTTTATAGTCGTTAGGAATTCCCATGAAGGTTTCCATTTGTTTTATATTCTCTCTTTAATATTACACTAAAGAATACCATAGCCACAAACCCTCCTTGAGTTTTCTTTCCAAAGTGATGCTAATGATGGAGGGCAAAATCCAGATTATGTGTGACATATTCTGGTGTAGAGATAACTTGGGAAATTTACCCTTGCTGTAATTTCAAAGATATATTTTGGGTTGATATAAGGTGTTCATACATAAAACTATATGAAATAGTTTTCTCACATAACTTGTATATGCAAGTTACAACCATTTTTTGCTAATCTACCTAAATATTATTGCCATATCTAGTGATTTAATTATTCTGTCTGAATTTCCAGTGTATATAGGGAAAAAATGGGAATCTGTGGTGATTCAAGAGAAATATTTTCCTTCTGCACCTGTGATCAGATTATACATTCCAAACTACCACTTTAAGCCCTCAAAGAGAGCAGAACCAAGGTGTAGGTAGTAGTAGTACATGCTTTTGTGTATTTTCCTAGTAGAAGACTGACCAGTGATATGTTCCTCAGACAGCCCTTTTCTAGAAGTGTGGTCCTTAAAAAAAAATTGGATGTGACTTTTAGGTTCAGAAGAAAGTTAATAATTGGAACAAATGGAAGTTGTTGTTTTTTTTTTTAACATCTTCTATAGCTTTAATGAGTGTATTTTTTATATTCACCAGAACCCAAACAGTATTAGGATTATCATTGACTCAAAATATTCTATAGCAATACATTCCTAAATATAAGGTATATGTCCATTGCCTTTACAAAAGTTTAATTTTTTTTAAACAGCTAATGAAGAGAAATGTTTGGGTATTCAACTTGCCTCATGTGAGTTTTATTAAATTATTTAATTACTGAAGATTGATTGATGTATTCCCTGAGCAGAGAGAGAATCTAGAACAGAGGGAATTTATAAAATATGAACTAAAAAGTATATAACTTTTGATGATATTGAGGGATATTCTATTTCCCTGTGTCAGGAGTCAAAATTTACCTGGAACACTTGGTTTTCTTTTTTAAATGATATTCATCTGGAAAGATATTCTTTGGTTTTCCCTAGTTTGTTCTGATAACAATCCTCTAGATCCAGATATTTTTTCCTTGACTTTAATCTTCTACTGTGGGAATTTAAATCTAGTTTTTTTTTCCATTCTTCTCTCCTATAAATAATAAGACTACTTGTCTACTACTACTCTCGTAATAACCAATTATATATTTAAACTCCATTAGGATGATCTTTATGTTTTTCTTCTGTTTTACTGGGTTTTTTTCTTTTGTGCCCTAGATTCTGTAACATCCATTTATTCTGGCCACTCTCTAGACTCCTTTCCATCCCCCTCTAAGAGTCTTGCTATAAAGTATTCTATTTTATAGAATCTATACACAAATTCTAATAAATGACCAGTCTAATGCAAAGATAGTAGGTGGCATCATGCTTTAGAAAGAGGAAGGACACTGACGTTATATAGGTCAGGACTTAAACCTGAGCCTGGCCACTTTCTTGTCATGTGACTTGAGAAAGTTCTGAGTCTCCAAGCGATGCAGATTCCTACTTCAGAGGGTTTCTGTGAGGATTAAGATTAAAGTGTAGCACCTAGCAAGATGCCTGGCTTATAGAAAGTGCTCCATGAATGTTAGTTTTCCTTTCTTCTGGTTCTTTTAAATCATGTTTCAAGAACAGAACTGGTTAGAAAAATCATTCTTATCGTAGCCATTCTTAATACATCATAGGGGTTCTGCACCAAGTTTACTGTTTAAATTGTAATACATCCCTAAATATAAGGTGTATGTCCATTAACTTAAACTTATATTCTCACGATGATGACTATGCTTTTAAATTTATTGCTGTTTTGCCACTGTGTGGTCTGTTAGTTTAACTACAATACAGTGGGAAACTTTACTAACTCTGCTGCTGTACTACCCCTCTGCTCCATTATCCTAGGCTCCATTAGGCGTTCAGTCAGTTGCCCTCGGTCCATCTCTTCTCAATCACCTTCCAGCGCAGACAGCCGCCCCTTTTCTGCTCAACAAATGACACCAGCATCCCGGCCAACTTCAGGGTCTCGGTCACATTCTTTAAACCGTGCCTCCTCCTACATGAGGCACCTGCCTCACACTAATGATGCCAGCTTTCCTAACTCTCAGATGGTAAGTCATCCATTTGGTCCTCTGAGATCACGGGAAACACTACACTCAGGAATTAGGTGGCAAAGGGACCGGCTGGGAGGAAGACAGATTGAACTCCAGATCCTTGCTATAATTCAGCTCATGGTCTAGTGGAATTTGGGTTGTTCATCTCTCTTAACCTATAACTTAAAAAGCAGACCCCCATATTTCATAGAATTTGGGGATGGACACTGAGAATGGCATTTTATTTTCCGTTTGCTAATGGTGTCAGATAATTTTGTTGAATTTCACCTGAGCAAGTATATCATTTTGCAGTGTAGTGTGCAGTACAGCTGTAAATTTGGGGGAATTTGTTGGATGGTAAATTTTCCTTAATGGACTTCTGATTAATAGGTTAAAAAACCAAACCATTGATAAATTGTCCTTAGAGCACTGAAGTATTAACATCGTTGATAATGTTTTCTTTATATTTAAAGTAACACGTAGCATTCTCTCCTTAGCATGAATCCCAGAGATTCATGTTGAAGAAGTCAGCGAATTTATTTTGCAACCAGGCTTACTTGTGGATGCTCAAATAGATATCTCCTTGTACCTACACATAGGCCAGGAACTTATTTAATTTGTTTATTTAACATGGATCGTGTTCCCAAAGAGAAGAGTTTAGAAAATATAAATGAATGAATTTCACTTGGTAATAATAATTATTTTCTCTAATCAAGAATTGCCTATGGTATATGTACAAATGAACTGAATAGGAAGTCTTTTTTAAGCACTTATATTTTTATTTTATTTTGAGCTACATAAACTATAACTGTGTGGAAGTGCCAAAGATACTCTTGGGAAATCATATCCATTTAATCCTAAGAATAAATGTAAAAGAAATTATTTTCTTTTTCACTGTTATTTTTTTAAATTAAAAGTGCATCATTTTTACCTAGAAATATCTTTCAGATTATAGTGGCACAATGAAATAAGACCCCCTCCAAATATCTGTATTCTTTCAAATTTAAGAGTGAGTCTTTGCGGCAACTGAGAACAAAGGAACAAGAAGACGATCTAACAAGTCAGACCTTATTTGTCCTCAAGGACATGAAGATCCGGTTTCCAGGAAAATCAGATGCAGAATCATTGCTTCTGATAGAAGATGTGAGTATTTGACATATACAAAATTTCAGGGAGCTCACTTTTTTTGTTATTCTTAAAATATTAAAATTTATTTCCTGATGGTGTTATTCTCAATGACATGGTAAGCTTAATTGATGTTCTTTTCAACCTCAACAAGCTTTAGAAAATACAGGGGTTATTTTAATTATTATGATCCATGAGCAGTGAGATCACATAATCAGTAATGCAAAATATCTTTTAGTGTCTAGTCCTATTTTAATGATGCAATTGCTTCACCAAGCGAGAATAATTACTGTTAAAATAATTACTGCTCTTAATGATGAAAGAAATATCAAAGTTAAGCCTCCTTCTGTAAAGATTTAGAAGGATCTAAATGGAATGAGTTGTAATGAAAAAAAAAAAAAAAAAAAAAGCCCTGGGTATAAAATGTCAAGAATATTTGAATGTGACACCGTGAATGGTTTTTGTCAAATTGTGAAATGGCTTATATTGGGTGTGTTTTTCTTGTTATAAACACATTTGCACCACCCAGTGGAACATTCTAAAATGACACAGTCCTAAAAATTCCCATTGCAGTCAATGACTTATTCCTATTTTAGAAAGAAGGTCAAGTTATTCAGATATTTCAGGTGAAAGAGCATTCCTTCAAAGATTGGTTTCCTTTAGAAACATCTGTCTCAAATTGACATTCCTAGGTAATCCCTCAGTAACAGAAGATTGTTTTCTGGTTTCCCTGTTTTGTTTAGTTTTGGTTGGGATTTTGGTTTTTGGTTTTTGGTTTGTAGTTTTGGGGTTTTTTTTTGTTTTTGTTTTTTTTGTAGGTTTTTTTTGGTTTGTTTTTGTTGTTGGTGTTTTTGTTCCAGAGGAGAGGCACCATCTAGTGGCAGTTGGAAGATAAGACCCAGAATGATGCACTTGGTGCTTTTCACATTTTATCATTACTTTAGACCTATCTGAAGCAACTGTCTTTCTGAAACAAAACAAAAACCCCCCCAACAAATAATAATAAAAATTTAACTTTCTTAATTTAAAAAATTAATAGTGGCAATTTCTATTTTGTAATCATGACATAATTATAAGCAAAAATTCCCAAATATTATACGTTATTTTGTTATATGAATATTTAAAAAACTGAAAATGATATCTTACTTACCAACAAGCTGATATTTTTTACATCAAGGAAAAAGGAGGAAAAACAAACACTAGTTATAAAGCATTCTGTAGGTGTGTTTTTATTTGCATATTACCTTAATTAAGTTCTCTTCTAGGTAAAGAAAAATTTTGTACCATTTTACTTATATTTCCTAGAGATATTAATTATACACCAACCTTTTAAATTAGGTAGAAGAAAAATTAGATAACCAGAGAGTAGAACTAATATATGTGGCTGATGTGATTGTTTTATAAAGAATATTGGCTTACATAATTAATAAAATATAATGGATAATTATATAAGACATTAGATTGTTTACTATATATTTACTATATGCAGAAAATATTTTAATTTGTTTGCTACTGAAGATATATTGCTAGAGTATATATGCAGAAATTTTGCAGAATTTTACAAGTAAAAACCCAATGAAAACGAAACAAAGGAATAATAGAATCCTAATTATAATTATATATGTATATATAATTATAATTATAAGCTACCTTCTAATGTATTGTTCAATATTATTATATAGGGTGATGTGGTAAATATAGCTCTTGGAATTAAAATGGAAAATCTGTGTTTTGGGCTTCTTCCCAAACCTATGTACCTGAAGACATTCGACTTCCATTTATTAGAGACTGTGTACTTTTTATAGCAAGAAGAGGAAACTTTGGATTCTGATGGTTTCTTTACTTTAACTTAGAAATCTTTGCACATGTCTTTATGAAAGTAGACATTCTTTATTGCAAGTAATATTACAGTGCTTCTGTTTCACAGATTAGTAAAATTCGTTTCAACTCATTCATTTACTCTTCGTTACTTTTGAGGAAAATTTTAAACTAAATTTCTTAATGTTTCTCCCCCCAAACAGATCATTGATAACTGGAAATATCATAAAACAAAAGTGGCTTCATATTGGCTTATAAAATTGGACTCTGTAAAACAACGGAAAGTGAGTAATGCCAAAAAAAATAGATTTGCCCTTTGGGGTTATGTATTAAGATCATTAAATCATATTCATAATCAAACTATGTTCATGTTCATTTATTTACTCATTTCTTCACCAAATATTTATTACACAATTACTGTGTTTCAGGTACTGTTCTAGGTTCTGAGGATAAAAAAAAATGAATTTAAGAAAAGCCCCATCATCTCATAGATCTTATATTTTAGTTAAGGTGTTTGATAATAAACAATGTATAATAGAATGTAGGGTAGTTTTAAGTTCCATGAAGAAAAATAAGTGACGGTGAAAAACAGTGAGAAGGTAACCTTAGAGCAGAGACCTAAATGGACTAGTGCTGTGCAGATACCTGCAAGTAAGAGGTATCAGGAGGAGGGAAGAGCAGTTACCAAGGCCCTGAGTCACAAGTCAGCTTGATGTGTGCACGAGGCACAGAAGGCATCATTTCGTTCCCTTTTGATAGGATAGTTGGCCTGTGGCAGGGAAGAGTGAAGTGGTAGTGAACACTGAAGTGGGATGTGTGGCCGGGGTCAGATCACAGCTTCAGAGGCTATATGAACACCGTGGCTTTATTCCAAGTGATGGGAGGTCATTGGAAAATTTTGAGCAGAAGACTTACATAGTCTGGTTTATAGTTTATAAGGATCGTGAGAGCTTAGAGAATAGAAGTGGGGGAGAGGGAATGTAGCAGCATAGAAGCAGAGACCAACTGATGGAGGCAAGAGCTAATGGTTGATTAGCTGGGGGGGGGGGGTAACTGAACGGGCGGATGCTAGGGAAGAGCAGGGGTTTCCCGCTGTTATTACTGTTGTTTCATTTCACTTTGATTTTGGTTTTGGACGTACTAAGGCTGATGTATTGATTAGACATCCAGTTGAAGGTATTGATTGTGCAGTTGGATATATGAGTTTTTGAGTTCAGAGCTAAGGCTGTGTATGGAGATACAAAATTTAGGGGTCAACCAGGATATTTAAACTGGTGGGACTAGATGAGATTACCTCCAGAGTGAGTGTGGTCAGATAAGAGAAGAGTTTCAGGAGCTGAGCCCTTCACCACGTGTACCTGTAGAAATCGGAGACAGGTGTGTGTGTGTGTGTGTGTGTGTGTGTGTGTGTTGGGGGAAGGGAGTTAACTTAAGGGGACCAAGAAGGAGCAGCCTGTGTGGCATGAAAAACCTTGAGAACTGGGTGTCCCTGAAGCCAAGCTAGGAAATTATTTTAAGGACAGAGTGATCAGCTGAGTCGGATGTGGCTGATCGGGGCTATACGATGAGCAGGAAGACCTGACTGCTGTTTTTGGCAATAGGAAGTTAGCAGATACCTCATCATAACAATTAGGGGAATGGTCGGGAGTACACTTGAGTGGAGTTAGTTTCAAGGGATGAAAGGCACAGAGGGAAAAAAACACAGCACAGGCACTTTTTCAAGGAGTTTTGCTGTAGAGAGGATAGAGAAAATATGGTAGCTGGAGAGCGATGTGGATTAATGACAAGGTTTTGTTTTGTTTTGTTTTGAAAGATGAAGATATTTGCAGTTGTTTGTGTGCTGATGAAAATGATGTAGAAGACAGGAATGGCACAGAAAATAGAGGTGATAGGAAATCCTTGTGTAAGTAAGCTGGGATGGTTTGTCCTAACCAGGAGCATTTGTTCTAGTAGGAGAAGGCAGAGTCTGGCATCATGCAGGGACGATGTAAAGGTTTTCTTCTGCTGGGGAGGGGTTTTAGAGATTGAAGGAGATGGTAAAATGTATGTGATAGTTATCTTGGACAGTAGGAGAGGGGAGTGGCCAGCAAGCCTGCCTAGCCCATCAAGTGCACTGCAATATTATTTGGGGGGAGGTATATTATATTAGTAGCTTTAATGAAGTTGTATTCCTTCGGGAATGCAAGCTATCATTTCCTCTTCCAAGATTTATTGCTAATAAGCTGAAAGTTGACACTGATCAAGTGATGACTTTTAAATTATATACTTTCATTTGAGTGAACTGAATTCACAATTTAGCATTAACACATTCAACAAATAATTACTTGGTGTTCTGACATGTGCCAAATACTGGGCTGCTGTTGAGGAAGCTATAGCAAAGCTGGTACAGAGGTAGACTGAAAACATATTATAAGCCCTGAATACATGTTTGCCAAGTCACTGACTGTGGCCTTGATTGATTAAAATAAGGACTTCTTACTAGAATTGGAACCCTAAATTTCCTCAAGTCCATATACCTTTGGTAATCTAGAAGATGGAAGACTGTAGGTTAAGTTGCTAATTAAAATGAAAATGTCCAGAAGCATATTAAAGAATTTATTATTTAAAAGCAGTAGAGAAAAGACAATTACCCCCGCCCAAATGATACTAAAGCGATTGGCTACCATTTGTAAGAAAATTAGGTTGGAGCCTTATCTCTCACCATATGCAAAAAATACATTCTAGATAGATGATAGCTTTATTTGTAAAAAGAGAAAATATTAAAAGCTTAAAAGAAAAGATATGTTTGTAACCTTACAATGGGGGAACCACTTCTTAAGAAAGACCTCAAACCCAGAAAACTTAAAATATTGACAGCTTTGATTACATGAAAACTTTGAAACAAATTAAAAAGCAGAAGCTGTGAGGAGAATGGGGTGAGAGGTATTGAGGAAGATAGATATTTGCAGCACATAAAACCCAAAGTAACACCAATAAAACAAAACCTCCTACAAATCAACCAGCAAAAGACAAAATACCCTATAAATATTAATAAATAAAATGGCAAAGTACATAAAAAGGCCGTGAAAAGACAATTTATGGATCTTCAAATAGCCAATTAACATATAAATAGATACTTGGCCTCACTAATGATGAAGGAAAAGCAAGTAAAAACCATCATATTGGCAAAAATTAATAAGATAATATCAGTGATGGAAATAGTATGCATAAAAGAGCCCTTGCCTATACTATTAGAGGGAGAATACATTGGTACACCTGGAACAGTGATATGCAGTATCTATTAAAATTACAAATGTTCATAACCTTATGACTCAGCAAAACTACTTTCAGTGTTCTATCCTACAGAATAATTGTGTGAGTATAGGAAAGATTGACATACATGAGCATTCGTTGCCATGGTATTTGTGAAAGTAAATCATTTGAAACAGCCTAAATGTCTTATTAGTAGATTTATGTTTAAATAAATTGTAGTGCATCCACTCTATCTAATTGCATTACATTGAATACTCTGCTGAAATCATAGATCTTAACCTGAGAGGTAGAACAGGATTATGACTTACAACATATAAAACATACATACATTAGTAAAAATTAGCCAAACTTTACTAATTATGACTGAAGGATACAGTCAGTAAGCCCAGGAGGCCATGAGCCCATCAGCTCTCAGGTATCCCTTTTCAAATGTCCAGAGGCATTCTGGGTTCAGGGTGATAAGTGCCAACTATGTATAGATCACCTTAGTACAGAGGGAGACTTCCAGATTTGCGTGGCCTTCGTTTTCCTTCTCCATTAGTCACCCATGTAGTCTTTGTGACTAATTTCCATTCTTTAGCCAGCTGAAATGAAAAGGTTGATTGATTATGTTGTCTGATAGAAATCTCTGCAAAGATTGCAAAATTCTTTATTCTTGATGTCCAGTACAGTGGTCACTAGATACATGTGGCCATTGATTGAGCATTTGAAATGTGCCTATTGTGATTGAGGAATTGAAATTTAATTTTAATTAATTTAAATTTAAATAGCCAAATGTGTCTAGTGGCTACTGTAGTTGATAGAACTTTCTCATTTATCTCTTTTTTTTTCAGGTTACAGAATGATGGCATAATATTTATTATATGTTAAATCTGTATATACTTTTGTTTATATATGATTACATTTTAAGCATATGTACATTTCTACTTTTAATATTTTACATGTTTTTTTTTATTTCTTTTCAGCGTAACAGAGTTCATAGTTTTACACCACACCAGTGCTCCATGCAATGCGTGCCCTCCACAATACCCACCACCTGGCTCCCCCAACCTCCCACCCCCCGCCCCTTCAAAACCCTCGGGTTGTTTTTCAGAGTCCATAGTCTCTCATGGTTCATCTCCCCCCCAATTTCCCTCAACTCCCTTCTCCTCTCCATCT